>JAAOAN010000695.1:0-33890 GCA_013396205.1 Fusarium mundagurra
AGAGGGGAGGGTACTTTTGTGGCTTTTTGGGGCATTTGTTTGTAGAGATCGATGAGGTGTTGCTGATCTTCTGGTTTGGGGATCTTGAAGAGGGTGACGCGGGTGATTTTGCCAGACATGATGAATTTGATGTGAGGGGTTGGTGGAGTGGAGAGGGATGTACGGATATAGAGATTCAAGAATGTATTTGGAGGATTGGAGGTTTATATGAAGTTGCTGCCTCGGAAGTTGGGTTGAGAATTCCGGATTTATTTTTGCTCCACTGTTGTGCAGGAATACGACGAGGAAAAGTATATCGGCACTTGGTCCGGATGGTGTATTGTGGATATAGATTTTGGGAGAAATGCATAGGCATGTAAAGACTGATCATGATTACGTCAAATTCCGACATGTTCTGATCCGAAATATGATGTCCATGGGTTTATTATCCATGATGCATCTACGGCCGTATTTCGAAGGAGTTCAAACGGGTTTCTTATTCAAGGGCAATCTACTAACAAGCAAGGTCATAGTATATGTTCTAAAAAGTTTCCATATATCACGTCGTGTAGTCAATAAAATGATGCTCAAAACAATTGTATAATCTATACTCTAAGTAACCCAATGCACTCCCAAACCTCTAGTCCCTAGGAACAGCAGCAATAATCGTACCTTCACACTCTCCAAACCCAACAAGCCCATCTTCAGCTGTACCCGACCAACCCGTAATAGTAATACTATCACCATCCTGGATAAACTTTCGCTCCTCTCCTCCCTCCAGCTTGACAAACTGCTTCCCGCCCATCGTCTGCTCAAGAAGACTTCCCTGCGTTCCCGGCTCAAGACCAGAAATCGTTCCTGAACCGAGCAAATCTCCTGTACGTAGGTTACACCCTGACACGGAGTGGTGGGCGATCATCTGGGGCCAGGACCAGAGAAGGTTCTGGGATGAGACTTCTGTGATTTTGGTCTTGTTTCCCTTGGCAGCTGTGTCTTGTTAGTATCATTATTTCAACTGAGGCTGGGTTGTAACTTACTGGTGATGGAAACTTCCAGGTTGATATCGAGGATAGGGTCCTCCCTCTTCTCAGCAAGATACTTCTTCGGCGGAACTTCATTCTCCAGCCCCTTCCCTCTGAATCCCTCCAACGCATCCGCCAAAACAACCCAAGGACTAATCGTCGTCCCAAAGTTCTTCGCATTAAACGGCCCAAGCGGAACATACTCCCACTGCTGAATATCCCTCGCACTCCAATCATTCATAAGAACATATCCGAAAATATGCTCCTCCGCATTATTCACATCAACAGGAGCGCCGAGCTTATTCCCCTTGCTGATAAACATACCGAGCTCCAACTCAATATCAAGTCGTGCGCAGGGCTGGAACACAGGTTCTTTGGCTTGAGGGTTAGGCAGGACTTGACCCCAGGGACGATGGAGGGGCGTTCCTGATACCACGACGGAACTTGCGCGGCCGTGGTATGCGACGGGGAGATGGTTGTAATTAGGCTGCAGAGCGTTCGCAGCGCCGCGGAAGAGAGTTCCCACGGTGTGAGCGTGGTTACGACCAGCGAAAAAATCAGTGTAGTCGCCGATACTAAGCGGCAAGTGAGACTGAACATCCCCAATTGGAGTAAGAGCTTGTTTTCGCAGGGATTCATTATCCTTGAGGATTTCAGGGTATGGAGTTTCTTGGCGGAAGATATCCTGGAGATAAGCCCGTGTAGCTCTGTGCACGGGTCTTCCGAGAGCAGCAAAGTCGTTGAGGGTAGTTTGAGAAAAGACTTTGAGTTGATCGGCGGGAAAATCAGCTAGTTTGGAGAAACCGTTGTTTTGAGCAAAGGCTGATAGATCAAGAACATGTTGGCCGATTGCAATGGCGGGACGGTGCGTTGGTTCAGCGGCTGTTGAGATGATGCCAAAGGGAATGTTTGACAGTGAGAAGTGGCTCTTTGAAGGGATAGGTAGCCAAGATGCCATTTTGAATGAAGACGTTGAGAATGATACAACAATTCGACAAGAAAATATCCTCAGCGGCAGTACCGGTCTTTTAAATCCTCTGCAAATAAAAGACCCTCTATTCGAGATCATTATATCGCGCTGTAGAGTAGTATGAATGTCGTGATACTTAATAAGTGCCCATCTTGATCGCGGGGTCGTGTCGGAAATTTCCTTGCTTTCCGAGATGAGTCGGATGGGTCGGGATGTATCAACCACTCGGAAACTCGGGCTTGAACCGAAGAAGATGATTAAATAGAGCTGATTGATAAAGATTTGTTATCTACTCTTTTGAGCATTACATATGTGTTTTGATCATTGTAAAATGCCTGTTACAAAGTTTTCTACGCCTGAGAAGTACGAGTACCTCAATGGCTTCGATTCATTCCACGAGTAAGTCCCGCTTTACCTCGATGTGAAAAGTAGCTAATGGGGGTAGATCTGAGTCTATTAAGGGAGCACTCCCAATAGGGGCTAATTCACCCCAAAAGCCACCGTACGGCCTGTACGCAGAGAAACTCTCCGGCACAGCATTTACAGCTCCTCGGCATGAAAACCGCCAAACATGGCTGTATCGCATCCTCCCCTCTGCCTCACACTCAACATACAAACGCTTCACTGACCCCTCATCCCCGATTCTCAAAGCAAAACTTAACTATGAACCCCAGCAACTCCGCTGGGATCCCTTCGACATTGATGAGAAAGTTGATTGGGTTCGTGGTCTAAAACTTGTCTCCGGCGCAGGCGATCCCACCGTTAAATCTGGTCTTGGGATCTACGTTTTCGCCGCGGGAAGGGATATGGACGCCAACACAGCGATGTATTCATCTGATGGCGAGATGCTTATCGTTGCGCAGCATGGCGTTTTGGATATTCAGACTGAGCTGGGACGATTGCTTGTGCGACCGAATGAGATTGCCATTATTCCTCGGGGAGTGAGATATAGAGTTACGCTACCTGAGGGGCCGGTGAGAGGTTATATCCTTGAGTTGTACCAGGGACACTTTCAACTACCGGAATTGGGGCCTGTTGGGTCGAATTGTCTGGCGAATCCACGGGACTTTCAGATTCCTGTTGCGGATTTTGATGAGGATACGAAGAGTACTTGGACGATTTTGAATAAGTTCAACAATGAACTTTTTGTGGCTGAGCAGGGTCATACACCTTTTGATGTTGTTGCATGGCATGGCAAGTGAGTAGCCCCATCCATTGTTTACTGCGCAAAGCTAACCTTGTTAGATGTGAGTTACAGCTAAATATGATTTTGCGAGCATCTGCTGACAGTCACAGTCTACCCCTACAAATACGACCTAGGCCGCTTCTCTGTTATAGGCAGCACATCATTCGACCACCCCGACCCCTCCATCTTCACCGTCCTAACCGGCCCCTCCGACCATCCCGGCACCGCCATCGCTGACTTTGTAATCTTCCCACCCCGCTGGCTCGTGCAAGAAGATACATTCCGCCCACCCTGGTACCACCGCAACACCATGTCCGAGTTCATGGGGCTCATCTGCGGACAATACGATGCTAAAACTGGCGGTGGTTTTCAGCCCGCAGGTGCTAGTCTGCACAATATTATGAGTGCGCATGGTCCGGATGCTGATTCTTATGAGAGGGCAAGTAATGCCGAGTTGAAGCCTGTCAAGGTTGGGGAGGGGAGTATGGCGTTTATGTTTGAGAGTAGTTTGATGTTGGGGATTACGGATTGGGGGTTGGAGACTTGTAAGAAGGTGCAGGCGGATTATAATAAGCATAGTTGGGAGGAGCTGAAGGTGCACTTTAAGAGGCCGTCTTAGGTAAGGCGTTCATTTTCACAACATTTAACAATAAAACTCATAAATTTGATCAATTCTCATTAAATAAGAAGAGTGAATGCGGGCGATGCATGGTATTATAGGCTCTTCTTGACCAACGCCGTGCCACCCCTGATCTCCTCACTCTATGTACATTCCAGGTTTCGAACGAGCATGATGTTATCTTGCGGAAATAGGAGAAATCTACTGGGAATATAAATGGTCCACCATTTAAACGGAATGCCGGCACCGTCGGTGCATTCTGTGACCGTGTATATTTTCTTGGTTGAATCAGCATTTATGTTCCGCTGAACTCTGAGACGAAGCATCTCATTGGTGCTGAAGAAATCAGCAAGATGAAGGATAGTTTTGTTGTCGTGAACACGGCGTGAGGTGCTGTCATTGACAAAAATGCATTGGCTGAGGCGCTGGATTCAGGCAAGATTGGCTCTGCTGGTCTGGACGTTTATGAGCATGATCAACAAACGCCTGATGGAGAATGACAGGGCCCTTCTTGTGCCGCATTTGGGGACGCATACGGTGGAGACTTTAACTAAGATGGAGATGTGTGCTATGGAGAATGCGCGAAGGGCTGTTCTGCGGAAACCTCTTCTTACACCTGTTCCGGAGCATGCTGAGCTATGATCTACCATGTCTTGATCCTATAGCAAGTGTGTCAGAGATACACAGGTCTATAAAAAAGCCCTTTATAGAATTTGATATTCTCCTGTATGCTGGACTAAGAAACTCCTATGGATATTTAGTACAGAGTGTTCTTTATGTATGCTAGATCTCTGGATGTACGAAAGTGCTGCGAGATAAATCTGCCGACTGCTTCATGACAAAGCTCGCTTCGATATGCCTCTGTTTGCTACATCAGGTAATCGTTGATATCCCTCACGATTTAATTTGGACGGGGCTTCCCCGCTTGGGTGCCGTGTTATTCATCTGCACGTTGCGTTGTAGAAAGACGACGCTAGGTCATCCGATCCACCAACGTCGGGTGATAGATCAACCGAACAAAAAGGTCAAGTCATTCGGTACAAAACTTTGCCGTCGTTACATTTGAACTGGACTAAATATTGACTCGCATCATTGCCAAGGACTAGCTATAAAGCCATGCCATTATCTTCAAAGCTAACTTAGTTCATGCACATGTGCTGTATGATCAAATACTTGATCAAGACAATCACCTCAACCCCAAATCCGTCATGACAAAGATTGCTCTTCTCGGTGCTGCTGGTCAGAGCGGGACCCCTCTCAGTCTCCTCTGCAAAGCTGTAAGCATATGCATATGTAACTACACACGTTTCAAACTCTGACTGCGAGAATAGAGCAATCTCTTTACTGAAATTGCACTTTACGACCTTGTTCATACACCCGGCATTGCGACTGATCTGAACCACATCGATACCAAAGCGACTGTTTCCGGTTTTTTGCCTGCTGATGATGGTCTCGCCAAAGCACTCACCGGTGCAGACCTTGTTGTCGTCACCGCTGGGATTGCCAGGAAACCTGGGATGACGCGAGATGGTATGTAACTCTTTGCAACTTATCTCGCTATAGCCTAGAATTAATCAACATCTTAGACCTATTCAACGTAAGAACTCCAGCCTCTGCTACCCCGGCAGTCTACTCACAATGCTTTAGACCAACGCTTCCATCATTAGAGACATCTTCACCCAAGTTGCAAAGACCTGCCCCAAGGCACTTTTGTGTATCATTACCAACCCAGTAAACTCGACAGTCCCCGTTGCAGCCGAGACTTTGCGAGCGGCCGGTGTCTTTGACCCCACGCGTCTTTTTGGCGTGACCACTTTAGATGTCGTGCGCGCGTCAACCTTTGCTGCACACGCTCTTGGCGGTGACGCCGATCCTACCAATATCAAAGTCCCCGTTATCGGCGGTCACAGTGGTGCTACGATTCTTCCTCTTTACAGCCAGGCCGAACCGCCCCTCGACTTGGGAACCGAACTCCCCAACGTTATAAACCGTGGGTGTTTCTTAACAAGCACGGCTAGATAGCAGGTAATTAACGGGTCTCAACAGGTGTTCAGTTCGGTGGTGATGAAATAGTGAAGAGCAAGCAAGGAGCTGGCAGTGCTACAACTTGCATGGCTTATGCGGGTTTTAGATTCATCAAGGCTCTCCTTACAGCGAAGTCAGGAGATCCAGTTGTCGAAGAGGCTTATGTTTACCTGCCGGGGATCAGTGGAGGAAAGGAGATCTCGGAGCAGCTTCAGGTGGACTACTTTTCCGTCAAAGTGAAACTGGGTGATCAAGGAGCATGTGAGGTCTTTCCATTTGGCAACCTGTCAGATGATGAAACAATTCTCCTTGAAAAGGCTGTTAAAGAGCTGAAGGTGAACATACAAACAGGGCTATCATTCGCGGGTACTAAATGAGTACCTGTAATTATCAGACGCCCAGTCGCTTACCTCTAACTAGAAGATAGTAAGATGATCAGAGCTAGATTGACTAGAAGGGAAAGATAGATACATCGGATCGTGAAATCCGAAGCGATTTCTACAAAGCGTCACATACAGAAGAAAAACCCTAAAACGAAGTCAGGAGTCAGGATTGGCGGAATAAACACAAAGAATGACTTTCAACTTATGCTACCATAGAAACTGGTCTTTGAAGTCGGCTGGTAGTTCAATCATAGAAGACGCGGTGGTGCTTCGTACCTCATGTGCTTTGTCTGCTGGTATAGGAGCCTGAGCAGTCTCTACCGATGAGATCTCCATGGGGAATAGGGATAATGAGCCTTGATCTACTGCATGGCCACGGCGACTTTCCACCGACAAATCATCCTCAGAACAGGCATGGCTCTCAATATCGGCCTCATGTTGATGAGCGATATCATGAGAATGTCGTACGGGTCGTGATGCTTCTCCTGTGTTCTTAACCGACTGACTTCCAGCCCCATCATGCACGATCGAGTTCCTGCTGGCTTCTTCAATCCACCGCGCAACGTCATCAGCAGTCAGAAGGGGGAACCGCTCCCAGTGATTCATCAAAGCCAGCATTCTCTGTTCGCCGATGCTATGCTCAGTGATTCGCTCTTTAAACCGTATGTCTTGGTTGTCGTCATTGAAGGCACGAGCTATCAACCCCTGATCATTTGTTGAACGTAAGAGCCGTATCAGAACCATTTCAGTCTCACGAAGGCGTGTTTCCAGAGCTTTCGTATACCCCTTGGGCGGGCCCCTGGATCCTATAAGTATCTTCTCTTATCCGTAGTTTGTTTATAAGACCTACCGTTTCATGACTGTTGGCCAAGTACACTGAGACCCAAAGCTTCGGCACCTTGAGCATGCTGGCCTTGTAGGATGAGCAGTTGGTTCACTGACGCAGCGACTTGTTCACATACCTGATCCCATCGCACTGCAGTGAAGAGTCCTTCAAGTCAGCACTCAATCTGTCTAATCTGTGCGGCTTCATCTTACCTTTTGCTTTCGCGTTCGGCAAATATTACATGCTGCACGGCCTCGAGCTGGTGGCATTGTTGCTGTACAATTTCTCCAATTGTGGGCTCAATCACCAGAGTAAGGGAAGGTAGTTACTTGTTTTGAGACTGGATCTCCGGTGGAAATCAATGCTAGACGAGTGGACGAGGTCAGATTGATGAAGTGGCGAATGACCTGAGCCATTAAACTTTGCCAGCACTGATGCAACGGCTAAAGGTTTTGCCGATGGAGAGCAAGAATTGTACTAAATATATAGAATCATCAGCATTTCCATTTTTTATTTGATATCATAATTTAACATTTCTGCAAATCACAATGAGTTTTCCCTCGCTACTTGATTCTCATTTGTATTGGGTTGGTTAGAAGAATGCATTCTCCCAGGTTGGATCATCCTGATCAATACCTCCCAGCAGTGATTCCCAAGTAATGCCAGCTAGCAGATCAGGCATCCCACTCTCCCAATTACTTGGTCTACCTGGATCTTCAAAAGAGTGTGAGTAATCATCAATGGCCGAGCCCGTAACATCGGAGAAGCTATGGCTTAGTGGTCCATCCGCAGACGCGTTGCTGTTAGTCGTAGGACTTTGATTGGAAGATTGTCCAGATCCCTCGTTTTTCTGACTTGGCTTAGAGCGTGATTCTGAATGTAGCCTTCTACTCTTTCTGGGACCGCTTTGAGCGTTCGCAGTTGGAGATACTGAGTCCCTAACTACTCGTTGAATAGTGGGTGAATGTACAGAGTTGGCTGTGGAATCGAAGGCCGGTCTCTTTCGTGTATTCTCCATATCGTTGAGAGCTTCCGTAAGATCTGTGAGAACAGCGTGGCAGTTCTTGGCAAGATTCCATCGCTCGGACATATGAAGCAGGGCCTCAAGGCACATACTAATCTCCCTTTAGTTTGTCAGTATATGCGTCCAAGGTTACGTGTATACTGGTCAGGTCGTTACGCGACCTTGCACGACAGTCGAAGACACGTTTCATCAGGGATCACGGTAGTACATAGTTGTCGCTCACCTCTTGCCTTTCTCCGCCGAGTAAAGCCGCAATTGGCATGCAAAGGCCAGCACAATGCCAGCCATCCATGTGACGGATAGATACCCCGGCCAGAACAGAGCGTACCCTGCATCATGCTGCTTGCTTATTATTTTGATGATTTGTCGGGCTTCACTGATGCAGATTTGGATTGCGGATTGAAACTCTGGGGTGGATGGCTCTAGAGACAGCCTAGGGCGATGGATTAGAAGTACCAGTTGGCTGTGGAGGAGGAGAAAATGTGCCGATTCATTGAAGACTTGACTCTGGGATGCGTCATTAGCATGAGATGAGGGGTCAAATTCTTGAAGAGATGAGGGCAGTGCGTTCCATAATGCGTTGATATCTGTTTGAAGTGAGAGAATTGATCCACTGTCGATGGACCGAATGTGAAGAGATTTGTGAAAGAGTTCCAAGGCGCGACCGAGAAGGCGTGAGTATTGGACCTGAAAGGACAAGCTCGAATGACGATTATGCTTCTGACTAGATTCATCTTCGCTTGTCCCCCTGCCGAGACCGGCTTCACTTTGCCGCGACACAACGGTGACATCCCCAAACTGATTAGCAGATGAGTTCATCGAGAGCCCAGAAAGCGGCGAAGTAAAGTCATCATGACTCGAAGGAACCGTAGGATGCAGCAGCGGGTGGTGAAGCTCAGGTCCATTCAGAGGACAGACATCTACATCAGAGTCCTGTATCCCCAACGGATGCCCGAGAGCCTGGGAGAGGTATCGATCGAAGACATAGATACACCAGAACAGCCTCTTTCGAATATCGCAATCATCCGCCGTGAGCCTCGCATAGCGGCAGGGACAACGGTGCAGCCCTGCGAGAAGGAGGGCGCGCGATAAAAGACCGCTTACGACCGCAGCTGCACGGAGCGACATGCGAGCTACCAGCAGAAGACCAGCCGCAAAGAGAGCTTGGATGGAAACAAGATCGCCCTTGACTGCGAGGCCCGGAAGACAAGTGAGCACGTCGGTGGGCTTTTGGATCTCGCATGCGGCTGGGAGCTGGTTGTTGTCGTGGAGACTTGCGAGGTTGAAGATGCACTGCAGGATGATGCTTTTTGCAAGTGTCGTCGCTGTGCTGTTTTGGTCAAATGAACTATATAAATCTCCCAAGTCCTTGAGGATAGTTGGACCGTGCAGGAACGGGAAGAAGCGATGCCATGTCTGAAAATACGTCATGAAGAGCTGCTTCGCAACGTCCGGCTGAGGCGGTCTGCCAAGCCCAGCAAAAGAAGACGCCGGCGCAGAGTCGCTAGGTCTCTGCTGCTCATCCTCAGCGTCAGCGACGATGCACTCCTCAGGCGTAGGGTGCGTGGTATCCAGAAGACGAGATGAAAGCCGCGAGTTGGCGTTTATGAAGGCTCGTCGGACTGTGTTTACAAAGTAGATTCCGCTGGAACTGCCGATGAATTGACTCTTGCCCTTCTCTAGTGTGCGCAGGGAGCCCTGTTCCTGGACGGTGGATGAATCGCCACTGCTGGTGCGCCACATGCCGTGCAAGTCTTGCTTTAGAAGTATTACAGGATGGAGACTAGAATACTGCGAGTCGCTGCACAGACTGGTCATGTTTGGCAGCGGGGTCAGTGTTAATCCCGTCCGCAATAGACTACCCCACAACGCCAACCCCGTAACGTTCCATGCCAGGTGAAGCTCCCAATTGGCAGCGGCGTACGTATGGATGAAATGCGAAGCGCCCCAATCTTTGGAATTGAATAATAAGTTTATGTTGGTGTTCCAATTAGACTTGATAGTACGAGAGGCGTAGTTGACAGACTGTATTCCTATTGCTTTGTCTTGAAAGGCTATCCTTCCCCGCTGTTCCCACGGAACCCATACTGCGTTTCTAGCTAGATATGGCAGTTAACTGAGATCTTGAGACTCGTTTTCATGTTGCTGTGTATATATGCTCATGAACTCCTTGAATGAGTCGTGTTCCATAAGCTCCGCTGCTGTGATACGTTCCTCGTGTTGGTAGACAAGTCCCCTCCGTAGTATCGTCACTACAAGCTCCAACTCCGTTGCGCCAACATCAGGACGAAGCTGGGTGATCCTCTCCTTCAAATCAAAATCTGGATCTATTTGACCATTTTGATCATACCACTCATCCTCGCCCGAGCCACCAACGTGGTACGTTCCCTTCCAAGACACTGGAAGGGGACCAAGGGTACGAACCATAGAAGACACCACTGATGCATGTCCCCAGCCTTGAAACAGATGCGTTCCTGTGTATAGTTCAAAGAAAATACACGTATAACTCCACATATCTGAACCATACGACGGGTTGATGTTATGAACTCGTTCAGGAGCGCAGTATGTAGCCGGTGATTGCATCTTGTGAGTCGATGTACCAACTTTGTGCGCCAGGCCGAAATCACCAAGGACGATAGAATCTCCTATGAGTTCCTCTTGTGGGTTCATAGGCATAACCAGTTCGCCGTCTTTCCACTGCTCAGTCCACAGTTTCATTTTTCTGGGTCGTCCGAGTTGCTTGTACTTTTCAGATATACTGCTGTTAAGAGGGCGAAGGGTATACATGATGTTGGCCGTGTTCAAGTCTTTTTATGAGTCAGCTACTATATCTTTGATTGACTAGTGGGTGACTGTACCTGCATGGACTATGCCAGCTTGGTGAAGTGCTTTCAAGGCCTTGAGCAACTGTACCGCAAATGCCAGTCTAGTAACAATAGGCGTTTTTCTGGGAGGGTGATTTCTCAAGTTTGGTCCTTGGATGGGAAAGACGATAACTCGATGTTGACCATGGGGGCTGGGAAGCAGAAACGTTTGATGGTAGACCAACAAATATGTCAAGTCTTTCGCTGTGCCAATTATCTCACTCTGCATTTGGTAGTCACGCTCATCTGAATTCCCCAGCATCAATATCTTGAGCGCAACATCTTTATTTTCAACCATGACGTATGCCATCCAAACAGTCGAGAATGCTCCATGGCCTAGTTTATGGACAATGTGATACCGCTCGATGATGACCTCACCGATTGAGATTGGGTAGCAGACACCTCTAGGGTAGAGGTTGATATCCTCGCAGGCGAATTCGACATCGGGTTCTTCACCTGAGTCGACGAAATCGCCCCAGTCTTGAGCATCTCGTTCTTGGGAAATTGGCTCTTCTATCAGTGGCGCTGGCCGTGTTGAGCCATTTGGTGGAGAGTCTGTAGTCGGAACCCGATTCATGATTTGTCTGGTGGGTGGCTTGTTCCGTCCATATTAAGATAAAATCTGAGAGTGGAGGTGGGGAAATCCAGGCTTCCGTGCCGAAACGGCGATGTAACCTAACATTTGGTGACCTCCAGCATCATAGCCTCAATCGAATGGCATCTAAGATCTCACCAAAGCCAAACTCTTCCCCGCAACGTATCCCGCGGACCCCATACGGCGTTTTCCACCTCGATTTACTTTCATCTAAATTCTCATCCCCAATCCCCAAGTTAGGCGAAGTCCAACTGTCAAACCCCCCGGGATTCCCTAGCTCCCCACCAATCTAAACCCCTTCCAGCAGGTCGACCCGCCTCGAAGTTCAATCCCCTCGCGCATTTTGCAGGTAGCAGCAGGTCGACCCATTGAGAAGTTGTACGCGCCAAACCCTCTCGTGCAGAATTGCTGCCGCTTTCATCATAGTCTCGCTCCCCCTCATATTGATAAGAACCTGTAATTCCATTCCATTGCATTTCATTTTCATAACACTTTCTTACGATATCATTCTTCCTATCATCAGATATCCTTCTTCTTATCATCAGCCGATGTAATAATGTCTTCAACAATTCTCACCAACGGCCGCTTCGTTGGCGATGATGACTCGTACCGAGAGTGCATGATCGTCGAGGGATCTAAAATCGCTTACATCGGATCTGCAGACAACAAAACAGTCCAAGACGTAAAGTCACAGGGCGCAGAAATTCTGGATCTTGATAACCGCGTTGTCCTTCCAGGCTTCATCGACAGCCATGTCCATCTTCTATTCTTTGGTCTTTCGCAGCAAAAACTCGATCTTGGAGGATGTAAATCCCTACAAGAAATCCGACGGAGGATAACAAACTTTGCTGCTGCCAATCCTGACTTGCCCAAGATTCTGTGCAGAGGATGGCTTCAATCTGCGACGGATGGAATTGCTCTTGCGAGTATGATTGATGATATTGACCCACGGCCTATTTTCATCGATTCAAATGATCTTCATTCTGCGTGGTGCAACACCGCTGCTTTGAAGGAGCTTCCGATTGATGAGATCAAGGCGAAGTGCCCTGAACATATCACATGCGATGAGGATGGTAGCCCGACTGGACTTCTAGCAGAATGGGCCCTTACAGCTTTTATCTGGCCCTTTCTGATCCAATCGCTCTCAATGGACGATAAACTCGAAGCTTTGGAACGAGCTGTTCAAGCGTATTCCGCAGAGGGATACACTGGCGTTATCGATATGGCGATGGATGAAGTAACTTGGGAAGCTTTGCAGACGTTACAAGAGAGAAAGGGTATTAATCTGCACATCGCAGCTCATTGGTTCGTTCCATACGAAGCAGATGAGAAACTTCTCGATGAGAAGATCCAAGAAGCTATCGACATGCACAGCAAATTCCATCCCTCAAAATCACCAGAATTCTGCATAGTGGGTGTCAAGCTCATGTGCGATGGTGTAGTCGACGGCTGTACAGCTGCATTGTCATATCCCTACGGCGAATCAACCGACCTGGTGCAACCCCTATGGCCCGGCGAAGCAATGAACCGCGTTCTATCACAGATCACAGCAGCTGGAATGCAATGTGCCATCCACGCCATCGGCGACGTAGCAGTCTCGCAAGCCATCACCGCCATCGCCAACACCAACAATCCCACCGCCCGCCACAGAATCGAACATCTCGAAATGGCCACCCCCGAAGACGCCCTCCGTCTCGGCAGTCTCGGCATAACAGCCTCCGTCCAACCAGTCCACAGCGACCCAGCAATTCTAGAAGGCTACGAAAAGCTCGTCAAGCCGTCTGCATGGAAACACTGCTTCCCTTATAAAGAATGTCTCGACGGACACGCGAATGTAGCTATTGGGACGGATGCACCTACGGCGCGACACCTACCGTTTCCGAATTTGTATAATGCTACTACTAGAAAGTCAGCTCTGGAGCCGTTGAGGGAGACTGTTACGAATGGGGATAGTGCATTGACGCTGGAGCAGGCTGTGAGGGGAGCGACGTATGGGGCGGCGTATTCGAGGTTTGCGGAGGGGTGGACGGGGAGGTTGGAGAGCGGGTTGAGGGCGGATTTTATGGTGTTGCCGGGGGTTGTGAAGGTTGATGGATTGTTGGAGATGAAGGTTGATGAGACGTGGTTTGGGGGTGAGAGGGTATATAAGAAGTAGTTTGTTATCGATCTTGTAGATGTAGAGTAAATGTACAGCACTGGACCTTTGAAAATCTATGCAATGTTATGACAGGAAACATCAAAGTAATCTCTCGAGATGGCTCTTATCTCAGCTTCAAGCTATATCAGGGCTATGACGATGCCCTCGGCCCGACCAAGCTAACCCATTCTGCTACCCCAGACCGCCCCATCCCGTTATCACTCCAACACCAACTCCTGATATCTTATCTCCAACTCACCCATCACAACATGTCCCGCTCAAGAAATGGCTGCTCAACATGCAAAAGACGCCATCGGAAATGCGACGAGACAAAACCAACATGCCGTGAATGTCAAAAGAATAACATCACCTGCGAAGGCTATGCTCTAAAGTTGCAGTGGGATGTAGGAGTTGCATCGAGGGGAAAGCTTACTGGTTCTTCACTTCCGGTTTTGCGTGCTGGTAATGAGAGGAAGAGGGAGAGGGTGGAGATTGATGGTGCTGAGGGGTTTGGGCAGTTCCAGGCTTTACCACTAGGTGTTGATGCTGAGAATGGTCCGGTGTCAGATTTGATGGATATGCAGTATCCAGTAATTGAACCTGAAGAGCCGCTATGGCTGCAACGAAGAAGTGATCATGAAAAACACCTCTTCAAAGAATGTAAGCGTCCCCCCAACCGCGATATCCGTATACTCACAATGCAGTCATTCAAAAAACCGTGTTCCTCTTCTACTCCACCTCCACAGAAGATCCCTTCCCTCTTGAACTCCAACGCCTCGCCCTCCAAAACGAACCACTATATCTCGGCCTAATCGCCACACACGTATACAGCACCAACCCCCGGAACCCCCCACCATTATTCCACGATCTATGTAATCAAAGCCTTCGTCTTTTTCGAGAGCAGCTAGGTCGGTTTGATGGGACGTTGGATGGGGGTTTGGTCAATGCGGGTGTATTCCTCTGCACGCTCCACGTAAGTCCTTTACCTTGACCGACTTTGAATGTTGGAAGTATTGATAGTGTATGGTAGTTATTCCAAGGAATTCCTTGGACAGCGCATCTTAATCACATGATGTGGGTATACCATCTCTTCCCGCAGTCTAAGAACGCGCATCGGATTGGGGATCTGGAATATCGCTTTTCGCTTGAGGCCATGGCGATAATGGATATTCCCACTTTTGTCCGCGGGCGCGATACGCCAACCCTTGGAATCTGGGGTTTTCTACGCTCTGCCCAAAAAGCGTCTTCGACGGGGCTAGTCGGTGGTGTCGAAAGTGTCTCGGGCTTACCGCGAAGTCTTCTCGATATTTTTGGTAGAATGGCACATGATGATGTGGAGAAGGACTTTGCTGAATGGGAGGGCCATGAGGGGTCTATTCCGCACGTTCATCTCTGGGAAGCGTTTCGAATATCAGGAATCTTAATGACTCGACGACAGAAGCGCACACGAGCTGGCTCACCATCAAACGAGATGCTGGTATGCCGTCTAGTAGCGACCCTAGACGCACTATACGAAACTCGCCAGCGCGAAGAATACGCTCATATCCTCGCTACAAACAGCATGCTATATCCCTACACCGCAGCGCGTCTCGAAGTAACTATCCTCCAAACACGACCATCCTGGGTACAAACACTCCGTCGGTGCGGGAGTATCTGCGACGCATACCGCGACACGCCGAATGCGCTAATTTTAGAGGAGATACTAGATAAAGCGCTGGAAAGGGGCGATAATGAAGTTGATCTTGATAGAGAGACGAAAGTGAGAGGTGTAGAGTTAAGTTTGTTTTAGCTAGGCTGTTTTAGGATGGTCGACACGCAGCCAATGAGGTGTTACATGTGCTATCGGGGTCAGTGGGTGGACCTACTGTTTGGATGCTAGGGGCATCGGTGTTTTGCGGGGGTACCGATGGGTTGGTGAAAGATTTTGATAGTATGGGGGGAGACCGGTTTCGGGGTGATAAAGGGGATTGCTATAAATCTGGGGTATCCTCAAGGGATTGTCTTAGGATAACAGGCTTGACCTGGCAGGCATCTCCCTTATTCTTTGCCTCGGACTTTTCCCATAGATTCTTTGCGAAGATGGAGAGCGAGCTGAGCTTTCCCCCTGGGACTTCACGTCTCCTGAGTTAGTTATATCGCCGTCAACCACTATACTATATACTGACGTATCATACAGGTCGCTCTGAGATCATCCTCGTTCCAACACCCTCACAAGACCCCAATGACCCATTGGTGAGTCCCTTCATTCGTCTACAACCCAACCAACTAATATCTTTAGAACTGGAGCAAACGACGAAAAGCATGGAACTTCACCCTCGTCCTCGCCGTAACAGTAGCATTCTTCTCAGCGTATGCCTCCTCCACCCCCTTGACCATCCTCTCCTTCTCCCATCAAACACTAACAACCTCAGCATCGTCATGCAAATGGTCCTATGGCAACAAATGATCGTCGACATGCACGTAACCTACGACCAACTCAACTACGGCGTCGCCTTCAACTCAGCTGGTCTCGCCCTCGGAAGTTTCCTCTTCATCCCACTCGCTCGAAAATACGGTTCTAGGCCTTGTTATATACTATCGACTGGGCTTATGGCTGCTGTGTCGTGGTGGAGTGGGAGGATGGAGACGGTGGGGGAGATGTATGTTACGAATTTCCTGTCGGGGCTGGCGGCGAGTATTAATGAGACTATATCGGAGATCACGGTAAGAGAATATGATGCAATTATTGGTGGTAGAGTGCTGACCTATTTCAGATTGCGGACTTATTCTTTGTTCATCAACGAGGTACGGCGAATGGGTTTTATATCATGGCTGTTATGGTAGGCCAATTCGTCTGTCCCTGCATCGTGGGTGTGCAAGCAGCTGCTCAAGACTGGCGATGGACATACTACACCACCGGCATCGTCCTCACCGTCCTATTCCTGCTCTTCATCTTTTTCTTTGAAGAAACAAAGTTCATCCCCGTCACTATTGGCGAAACACATAACACCTCAAGCCAAGGCCCACCTACCCTCAAGAACTCCAAAGATGATGCAGCCCAAGCAGACGTCCAAGACTCAGACCTCAACTCAGAAACCCAGTCACCACGCCTCACATACAAACAAAGAATGCGCTTCATAACACGCACAGACGAACCCCTCTGGCGTAATTATCTGGTCCCCCTCAAAATGTTTCTCTTTCCCCACGTTCTCTTTTCAGCTATCCAAGTAGCTAGCTGCGTCGCCTTTCTCATCCTTCTCACATCATCCATCTCCATGATCTTCTCTGCACCGCCGTATAGCTTTAACACAGCGGGTGTAGGGCTCATGTCGTTAGGTCCGTTTGTGGGAAACTTTCTGGGGAGTGTTTATGGTGGTGTGCTTGGGGATTGGGTTGTTGTCAAGTTGGCGAAGAGGAATAAGGGAATTTTTGAACCGGAGATGAGATTGTATATTCTTTTGTTGCCGGCGCTTCTTATGGGTGGGGGCCTTGTGTTCTTTGGGATATCTGCCGATGAGGTGAGTACTGTCAGATGTTGAAGAGGTCGTGAGCTAACTTTGTGATAGGGCTGGCATTGGATCTATCCTAGTATTGGAGGTGCAATGTTTGGCTTTGGTATGGCGTCCATGATTGATATTTCATGCACCATCATCATCGACATTTACCAGACCGTACGTCTGCCCAACCAACCCTGCAAAACAGTAACTAACAATCACCAGCTGACAGCAGAGGCCTTCATCTCCGTCACGTTCATCCGCAACATCCCTTCCATCGGAGTTCCATTCGGTGTTGTCGGATGGATATCATCCATCGGCATCTCAAAGCTCTTCATCATCAGCGGATGCGTCGCTACCGTCGTCTGTCTTTTATTTATCCCTTGTGCTATTTGGGGCCGACGTGTTCGCAAAAACACATGGCAGATGTATGAGTCTGTACGGGAGCTGAAAGGAGCAGCTCGACACTAGTACCATCTTGCAAGGCACAATTACAGCTAGATACTTCAAAGATTGATTTAATATCTGTATCCTACCTTTGAATGATGTGACTAAACATGCATCGGATTGGCTACTGTGCAGGGGAATAATGAACAAACTCTTCGGTCCAGATGTCATCACGAAGTCTGGCAGTTGAAAGTGGCCATCCTACGTATATTGACAGGATTACTTAGATAGCTAAATGGACTTCCTGGTCTATGTCAGACAGAGTTCAGTAGCCCCATCGATGCTCTTCACCCAAGGTATCCTGCACGTACTTCCTCATCGCAGGAGGTGGCCAGACGTTCTTCATGCCATCTTGATCTGGCCACTTAATGTGATCTGCTTGAAGTTCAGGGCGCTGCTCCGGACTGATATGGACTTCCTCAACAAAGACTTCAGATGCTGCCCTCCCCCTATCGGTAATAGATGATCCTTTTTCAGATTCGCTCTGTGCTGTGGCTGACAACTTCTCAGGACCTTTGGGCAGTGAGCCGCGGTATCCTCTGCTACCGACGACCGTGCTGTGTTTGTAAAGGCTCTTGAGGTCCTGTAACCCTTTCTCCAGAATCGCCTGTTTCCGCTCTAGACGTTCTCTCTCAGTGGCTGATTCCTCATTTTCGCCCGCAAGGAGGTGTAGCGTTTCATCACTCATCTCAGCGACACTGCTTGATGTGAAAAGCGAAGGAAGCTTGCTGATAAGGCAGTCTTCTATCGCTAGGGCGCTCACATCATCGATGAACCTGTTGACTGCAACCTACGAGTAATTTACAACTTGTCAGTGCTCTTGAATCAGTCAATCTTTGCTCGGGGGTCTATCTTACCTTATAAAAGGCTTTCATGTAATCTACTGCCAATGCGCTTCCGAAAAGCTCCATGTTTGGCTCGAATCCCTGTCCAGCCAGTTTTAGGAGTTCAACCGGATTTATACTGATCTTTTTATCGGAGCCTTCGAAACGGGTTGTTCCAAACATCTTGGTAATCAGTGACATGACCTTGCGTTTGTGTCGGTCTTCCTGGGTCTTCTTGACGTGCTGGACAAGCTCCGGGTTACTCGTGATAGGGTGCTGCGTAGCTGACATAAGCAGTTTGTCAATCTCGCCGTCCATTTTGACTCTTAGGCCCTCTACTTCTTTACGAATGAGTCTCAAGACCCTTTCGGAGACTTCCCTTGCGGCACTTTGCTCGACTACCTGTTCAGTCGTACGGTGCACTACATCGAGCATGTCATCAGCAAGTCTCTTGGCAATCCTCCCCCAGGGCGCGCATTGCTCGACGAAAAGGTCAGTGACGATCAGAGGGTTGAAGAGGCCTGGAAGCTCGCGACCTCGGTAGTATTTGAGACGACGAGCAACATCGTTAACAAATTCAGACCGAGAGATGCTTGACGCTCTGACTCGCGAGTTATCAGAGTCTTCATCCTTGCTTTCACTCGCTGAATCATCGATGTGTTGACTCTGACCGTCTAGTCGCATTTCCTCTGCAAAGTCGTCAAGCCTCAACCGTACCACAGCTCTCAGCCTTTTGGAAAGACTACCACGTTCGTTCCGGTCGCCGAAGAAGCGATCAGTGTAAGTGCCATCCACTGCCTGCCGCATCAAAAGTGTGTAATTATCACTCACACGCAAAAGGTAGCTTCGTTGCTGCTGTGAAGTACCTCTTACCGGACCCAGACGTTCGAGTCTCTCAACGCAGTCGAGGATACCTTGTTCAACATCCTCTCCAAGACTCGGAAGCTCAACAAGAATTTGGTTTCTCAAAACGTTACTCAATCTGGCCATTAAGGACTCTGCTCCGCAATGTGAAGGCTCAATGGAACTCCATACTCCTTGGGAAAAAAACTCTTTCTCTTTTTTGTTCCTCTGTACCAATTTGAAATCACGCTCGTCGTAAGTGCGGTTTCTCAAAACATGCCATCCAAGGTCGAGCTTTTCTTCAATATTTTGGGCGAGGCGTACAAAGTAGTTTTCAGACTCAGAGCCAACATCTAAGGTGTCAGGCTTTGTGATGATGCCCATGGTCCTCAAGCCTTCTGGGTCGGCTTTCTGGGCCATCCGAGTGACTTCTTGCAGAACATACTCGTACTTGGCTGACACGACAGTGAGTATGATACTCCGCTCTCGCGCCATATACTTCTCCACCATATCGTGGACAATGCTGATATCGGCGTCAGATTGATTCTTGTTCCCACCTCTGAAGAGTCCAGGAAGGTCCACCATTGTTAGGTGTGGCTGCTCGGGTCCGGTGAGCTCGACACGGAGTGTATCTTCGTAGAATTCAACTGTGCCGCTTTGGATGGCCATCATAGCCTCTGCCTCCTTCGTCACGGCGCCCAGGTCCTCTTCGATGATGCTGGCCGTTGGTTTCCAATTCTCAAGGCGCTCTTTGTCTTCACCAAACCGGCTTCCACCAGGAGTGATGGATACATCAATAATCATCTTGGGGCCCCGACGAAGAACCAACTCCGTGGCGAAACGCGTACAAAGGCCGTCCTTGATTGGGAACTTCATACCTGAGACGGCCTCGAGGACAGAGCTCTTCCCCGCAGACTGATCTCCACAGACAATAATTTCGGGAAGGTCGATATAATGACTGACTCCCTGCAAACGGAGCTTGTCGATGATATCCAGAAGATCTCGGTGATCTCCTAGGGCAATGTTCGCATTCATTTCAGCTGTCTCCATGGTCTTTGTAGATAATAAATGAAGGTTATATGTTTTGGTTGAGATCCGTATCCGTGGCAGTAATGGCAGCTTTATATCTTAAATCGACAACTCGCCGAACTCTGGCCTCCAATACCCAATCCGGTATACATCGCGATGATGAGATGCTGGTAGGCCTCCTGCAGGATTGGGCATCAAGATATTGTCACTCCCCTGGTTCATTATGTACACTAATTACGGGTCCTGCAAAATAATTGGTCTTGAATAAACCGAACTGTTGGCTCGTCAAGATTGTTTACACTATCTAACTCGTCAAAGCCCACGTTGGTGGTGTGGGATAATAAACCATTCATGTGTGTGGATGGTTTTGGATGGTTGACGATGCATCTTATTGGACATCCCGCGCCCAGACCACGCCACCATGTTTCAATCAGAATCCTCTGAGGAACTTTCATCGTGAACCGTAGATTTCCCTTGAGTATTTTGCAGTGACCTCAGTTCCGTAGGTACAGTTGCTGTTAAGGTCAGAGAAGGCCCAGCAGTAGAATCATAATTTGGCGGCCGAGTGGGAGCACCTAGTGCTGCCTTGAGGTCCTGCCTCGTCAATTTCTCGATATCGCGACTTAGGTTTATGAAAGGGAGTTGTGCTGAATTTCCTGGGACGTTGTAGTATGGAGGTGGCATCCACGATGGATATATCTTTTGGTGGCAAGCGGAAGTTTGCAGCCTGAGTGGATGATGACGCAGATACTTGTCGCAAAGAAAGCAGGCTTTTTTACTCGTCCCAATGAGCCTCAGGTGAGGAGCTGAACCAGTGTTAACTTCGTAAAAAACAACCATTTGCATCTCCGCATGAAGCGTCAGGTTCGGGGGACAGGCTCTACGCAGCCTCGCTTCAACATCATGGGTGCCCAGATGCTTTTCAAGCTTCTCCATTGTCGAGTTTGTATCTTTTCCCAAAAGCTTTCTAACGATTGCAAACAGTGGAGCTTCGTGATTTGGGAGTTTGAACCGACGTGGATCAGGAGCATTGATCGGTCGGATGCAGATATTGACGAAGATGCCGGGCTCCTTCACGGCAAACTTGACCATGGATTTGATTGCAGAATGATAGCGAGCGACTTTATGTAGATGATCCAACCAGGCCTGACTTTGTGATTCATCAAGCATTAGTAAAGTTCGTAATTGCTCAGCGTACTGCCATCGAGCTTCCGAAGCCCAATGGATGAGCTTGACAGTAGTCGCACAAGTCCAATTCTGGATACGGGAAGTAGAGGCTGTGAAAGGGCAGCTCTCGAGCCAGATCTTGAACTTTTCCGACTGGAGTTGCCTGTATTTCACTCCAGATTGTGTTTTTTGTAGGAATTGGCGAATGCCTCGCTTCTCGATCCTCTCTGCAATTGGCAAAATTCGGCCTTTGTCAAGCTCAGCTACCAGTTGTAGAATCTCGTTCTCGGCTTGTGATGAAAGCTTTTCTGTATCGCTCGCCACATTAGTCACGTTCATTCAATTTTCCAAAGATTGCATACTCCTACTAGAAACCTCTTGCAGCACTTGCACCACTCTTTTTAGCCCCGCTAGATCCTCAGATGTCAAGCCACGGTTGCGCGCCAAACGGAGGATATTTCCAATTTGGTCGTGTATCTCCAGACAAACAGCCGTAGCTGTTTCTGCTCCTGAGCTAGACGTTGAGCAAATAAGAGCAAATGAGTCTAGAAACTTTTGCTGGAGCTGCCATGTACCCGAAAAGTAGCCATCTGGGTTCTCATCAAGTGTACTTCGGGTCGGTTTGCCTCGAACAGGGTCGATCAGACGTAGCAATGTAGAGTGCAGTACAAAGCGATCGAGGGCGTTCCCTCTGACATGGATTAGTTCACCTTTGGTATTCATTATAACAAACCTTGCAAGTCTCTTTCTCTAGTGGGTGTAAAGCTATGTGACTGAGATGGGTTGCTCTATTATTCACAGGCAGTCATGAGTTTTTGACTGTTGTTTCCCCCCCCACCATTCATAAGCACATGCGCGCATTTCTCGGGTGGTTGGCCTCCAATCTAACGTTAATTGGTCCACGTTGACACGATGATGTCGTGGGGGCTTATTTGCATCCTCTGCTGTAAGGTTGAACTTCTTTGCTCAACCAGCAGCTAATAATTACAATCCTAATATGTGCTCGTCTATGCATGTCTAATTCATGCATTTTTCAATTTTTTTATTAATTTGGCGACCCTTCTCTATGCTATTTCTGTATACTGCTGTGCCTAAATCACACTGAGCCTCATTGAGTGTTTTGTACTCACTGTCTTTAAAAGAAAGATAAAGAAGGTTTTAAACATCAAACCTCTAATTAAAGCAAGCCATGCTCCAAGCCTGCGACTGAGTTGGTATCTGCTTTGTACCGCTGGGACGGCAGCGGCATTTTGATGGTGAGTTTGACCTTTGTACTGCATATCTGAGGCTTAGTCGAGGACCCTGAAGAGTGATGGAGGGGTTACGTCAAATCGAGGTATCAAATGGCACGAAGAGAATGGTTGCACGAGTTTGAGTTTGTCACATAATAAGATACGAATTACCTCACTTTCGAAACTGCTCTTTAAATCTCACTGTATAAAACACTTGAAGTCCGAGTTTTGTTATAATAAACTATAGTTTGCTTATATGATTAAATACTTTACTTAATAATAATATCTTAAAGCTCTTTATTATTAGCAGATATATTACCACTACTATCTATTTACTGTTTATTCCCTGTGCTATTTAGGGCTAATGTATTTATGAAAATGTATAGTAGATATATAAGTCTGTGTGAGAATTGAACGGGGCATCCCGGCCCAAAATCTAGAACTAAGTCTCTAAACAATTGATCCTTTACCCAAAATTACAGTGTGATTGCCCACAACCTTACTCCAGATCCGGCAGCTCAGACGAATCATTATCATCGTCATCGTCATCCAGCTCAAACTCCAGGCCATACAACTCCCCAGCCACCCTAATCGTGAAATCCCCAATCTGCTTCTGACAAATTCCCTCATTAAACACCTCCGCCACGGTCCTCATCAGTTCCTTACCATCACCATCCGGATCCTCCGCAAACGTCATGAGTATATATCCCACCGTAAACGGGAGCTGTTTCTCTTGATCAAGATACGCGGGCCCATACAGTCTTCACAGCACAGGATCACACACACTCTTGATCTGACAAAGGAACTTCCATAACCAGCGGTGTAGAACAAGATAGGGGAAAGAGAACTCAAACATTTCAGCGGTGAGAGCCATGGCGAGGGGTTTAAGAAGGGCGCCTGCTTTGAGTCTACCGCCGTCTGTTGCTTTTTTCTTCTGTTTTTGTTTCTGTTTCTTGAGATCTGATGCATCGTCAGCCTTTACGAAAGCCAGTTCATCTTCGGAATTGTCTTCGAGGTAGTTGCTCCTAGAAATAATGGCGTCAACATTCTCAGGCACGAGGTTGACTTGTCCAGATTTATGCAGATATCTATCAAAGAACATGCGCAACACAGGCACACCATCTTCTATACCTCGAGGACCAGCGCGCGACGCCATGTCTTGATGTCTCTTGGGTTGTCGCAGAAGACGACCCTTGTGAGTTGTGATAGCAGAAGCAGAGTAGCCCATCTGGAGAAGAAATCTGTTCAGATATTCATCTTTGTTCTTGGGCGGACTTCCAACAAAGAAGTTGGAATCACCGCCGAGTAAGCCTCACACCACATCCATATCTTGCCATCGATTAACGAGCAGTCCCTCCTGCTGGAGCGCACTGTATAAATGTGCAGGATACGTAACAGATCCCCAAGCATTCAGCACCGTAATGCCAATCTCATGCATACCAGCTCGGTAGTGAAAGAGAAGCAGGCCACTGAGAATTGGCGATAGGATATGAATCCGATACATCTGATCATCCGTGACCTGTGCTCCTACCTTTTGGCCAACTCTCTTCTTGGCGAGAAAGACGGGATCTTTACCGATCCAGCCAATAGACTGTTCCAGTTCCTTGAGCGCACGCTCGTTCGAGCAGGCCATGTTTCACTCTTGAGGTTCTGATGATGTTTGATATGCTGGTTCAAATCATTGCGCATGGCACTCGTGTGAGAGCTAAGCGTCTCAAAAACTGAAGCTGTATCGGCTCGAAGGATATGGTGGACATCGAGAAGGATTTGAGTTGCAAAGACGAGACAGAAGGGAGTCTTGTCGGTTTTGTCGAGTTCCCGGATTCCGCGGATGAATTCATCTTCAACTGGATAGTTCGGGACAGCTCGTGCGAGAGTCACCGCTTCAGTGAAGTATTCAGAGAGAATGATCTGATCCTCGTTGAATTTCTGATGGCCGTTCTTCCGTGACCGGTCACTGTTGGGATCATACGTTCCAAACATTCCCTCCTTGTAAATCGGGATATTTCGCGGTCCTAGAACAGCAACCAAAGCCTTGAGAAGAATATTGGCGTTGAGGAATGTATCATTCGCAATGTCATACATCTTCTCATTCCCGCCTTTGGGACCCCACGTTTTGACCTCTGAAATAGAAAAGCCCTTCATCATAGCAAACACGATAGAGAACTTTTCCGAAACAGCACAGGCGCCACCGTGCGGTTCAAAGACAGGAAGAATAGGCTCCATGAGATTCCGCGCAAGGTCGATGCCCGTGTTTGTGACAACAGCAGCCGTAGCGAGATCGTAGAAGCCATCTTTGTAGTTCGCCCAGATAGATTTGATGTGAGATCGAATATAAGTGAGATCATCGAGCATAACAGCGTAGGCTATCATGGCATCTTCAAGGGTATTTTGCGGTTCAGCTTCGTAGAGATTCTCATCGTCTTGAGCCTTTTGAGGGCGAACGATATCTGGAGCATCGAGGAAGTCTTGTGATGGCTCGTAGACGTTGAGACCGCTGAAGCGGTTGGTTAGTTCTTCGATTGAGTCGTAAGACGGCGTGTCTGTTGGCATTCGTGGGCGCAGAACACTTCTGACACTCTCGAGAACGCCGATGAAGTAATTATGCTTTTCGTCAGACTTGTCGTTCACTTCTGCTCCATGTTCTTCCAGCTGGGCTCCGAATCTGGATCGCATGTAGATAACGCGATCAATAGTCTCGGCGAGCGATTTGGGCACTGAGATAAGTGGTTTTGTCGAGGCAAAGATGTACTCTGCCAATGGGATAAAGTCCTTGATTGCAATGATGTACTTGGGTCGAGTTGGTTCCACTGGAGCTGCACTCGGGGCTGGCTTTTATTTCTTGGCATCTTTTCTAGCCTTTCCCTTCAAGCGACCTCCACCTTTTGGTTGAGATGGTTGTGCTGAGGTGGAGGTGAGTAGATCAGCTGGATAACCGCAGGCTTTTGCAGTTGAAGCGAGCCATGCTGCGACTGAGTCGGTGTCAGCCTTGTACTGCTGGTACGTGCCCTGCAGCGGCGTTGGAAGCATCTTGATCGTTTATTCGGCTCCCAGACTGCAACTGTGAGGCTCAGTAACTTATGGAGGGGTCAAATTGAGGGGAAAAGTGCGCTATGAAGGGTCGCACGAAATCGAGTTGGTCACGTGATATGGGAATCCCCTCACTTTTATCACTGGCACAAGCAATAACTCCACTTAATGAGTATCCGTAGGAAGAATTGTCATGGTCAAACGCTATGCTCAATAAATTGGATCTTTGCTATCAAGTCAAGAATTATCCGCCCATAGACATCTAAGCCTCAGTAAATCCATGGATCCAAGGAAGACCCAGAGGGTTCACGACGCTAGTATCGCGCCCATGAGGGTGTCCCTGGAAGTTACCTTTCTGCGTAGTAAAGTTCTCAATCGTTCCCAGATCCTTGATCCTTCCCAGCAACTTCTCAAGAACGCGGTAACCAGAACCAGCAGAATATCCTGGGAGTTCGTGGCCAGCGAGCTGAACCTCATACCACGTCAGACCACGCTCCTCACCCCACTGTCCAACAATACCCTCCTCGCTAAGTCGTCCGCCATTCCAGTCAATGTGGAAGGGCACGTAGAAATTCTTGTCTTGGGGATACTTCTGGAAGCCCTTCTTGCCGTTCCAGGTGGCGTTCTGGAGGGCGAAGAGGGTTCCGTTGGGGGGGAGGAGGAAGTCGAGACGACCGACTCCGATGATGGTGTTGTTGGTGTGCTCGATGACGCGCTTGAGAACGTCGTTTTGAGCGGGCGCGAGAGAAGTGTCGCTGCGGTTGGACTTGGGGTCGCCGAAGCCAAAGACCTTGTTGGGAGTGCATTGATACCAAGTCACGTCGATGGGGGCATTGAGAGCCTTCTTGACGTCTGTGCGGTTGAAGTAGACCTTGGCACCGGGAGGAGAATAGTCGCCCTGCAGTTGTTAGTACTGGTTTGCGGAAATGGTAGAGATGAGCTTACCTGGTTGACAATGCCGAGCTGGCTGTAAGCATGAGGGCAGGTATCAGTGATGTGATAGATGTTGAAGCAAGGGTTCGAATCAAGAGCAGCGGAGTAAGCCCAATCGAAGATATCACAAGTATAGTTGCTGTTGGGATTCGTATCGGCATACGGATCAGGCAGAACAGGGAAATTTTCCTCGGGCGGAGGGAAAGTCGCATACTTCTCGAGATACTTCTCATAACCACAGTGCTGATGAGTCCATCGTAGAGCATTCATGTACGACTGGTTAAGATAAAACAGGTTCGCCCAAGACTCGATAAAAGGGAAGATGACAGCCTGCTCCTGAAGAGCACTATCACCAATGATGGGATCGTTGATGGCCACGCCACCGAGCTTGTAGTAATCGTCATCGTTGGCTGTGATGAAGGCATCGGCGATGTAGGGCACGTAGAAACCGGCGTAGGACTCTCCGGTGATGTAGGTGGTGGCGCCCTTGAGCTCAAAGGTGTTGATGAAGTTCTTCCAGAAGCCGATGAACTGCTTGCCGAGCTCTACTTCGTTGGTGATGTTGGGCTTGCCTTGGCTGTAGCCTACACCGACGGGCTGTTCGATCCAGATAACGTTTGTGCTAGGGATGTTAGTCAAGCCACAATCAATGGTCACTCGTGCAACTTACAGGTTGGTCCAGCTATAGGAGTTGGGCACGGGAGAAAGAGTTCCCTCTTGCCAGAGGAAAGGTCCGTTCTCAGTGAGGAGACCACTAAGCGAACTGCAGCCAGGACCACCGTTCAACCTAAAAGATCAGCAGGCATTCTTCACTTCAATTGGAGGTTTGTTTACCAAATGACAACCTCGTCCCTCTTAGCCTTGGGGTTGATACTAGGAAAGAACCAAAAGTACAACTTGCGCTCCTCATCAGGATCCTGAGAAATCGGGAGCAGTCCAGCATAAGACTCGCCCACGTCGAAATTGACCTCAGGAATAGCAGAACCATTGACAACAAACTTTTCAGAATGCTTGTTCAGGAACTTGCTCTTGGACCGCTTCTCAAAGGCAGGCTGCTCCGGGACGACGGGTGCAGCAGCGCGCCTCTCATTGTATCGGCGAGGATGCACACGATTGAAGGCGTTGATGGCACCTTGGTTAAAAGCAGCCTGGGACAGTGTCCCAAAGGCCAGAAGACTGATCAGACTGAACCGCATTTTTGGAGAGAGAAAAAGGCAGGTTTGGTCGTGCAGAGACGCATCAATCGGTCATGGCAGGGAGTGTTCTTATAGCTGTACACTTATGGGAAGCGTTGGACAGACAGTTGCATTGATCACCCAAAATTCATGCTGCGATCTGATGTCACAGCACGGAAACACGGCACTTGCACCATGTCAAGGATTATCGTTGCATAGCCCACAGTGTATGTGTGTACAGATTGACCGGTAAGAACGGCATCGGACATATACCAGCACAATCCATGTTAGGATCGGGAACTGCCTCACTCGGTACAAGTGTGGAGAGCAAAAGTTCCGCCTCACAGACCTTCCTATCCTGGCGAGCTTCTCGTTTCTCCAAAAGTGCAGGGATTCTTTTTGGAGGCGCCGATCTTGATTTCGAAAGTTCAGGCTTAACGGCGGCAGTTCTACCCCTCATTATCCACTCCACTGAAGCTTGTTCACTTGAGAGGAGTGACTGAGTGACTGAGTGTGTGCTTAGCCCTGTCTACTCGTCATCAGACGCTACAAAAGGACGGACGCGGCGCGGGCTTTGGGGTTACAAAATATCCTTGCAATCTTACGTGGAGACCTTATCTCTATAATTGAAACAATTGGTTCAACAATGGGAGAAGGGGGGGATCTTTGTCTCGGTTAGACACGAGAACGCATCCGATCTGCATAAACAAGTACAAACTCGACTATGTACGCAATTCAGTTCGTTGTTATCGTGATAAGCAAGCCATTTACATTCCTCCGCATGCAAGCCACACGCGAGTCTGACAAGCACTAACTACGTAGTATAGTAAGAAAGCCTCGCCACTGGTCAGACGACACCTTTTGGAGATAAACTTCCCGAAGGTGGCTGAGATCTCGACAGAACTTCTCGAACCAATACCGCTTGTTTCTAGCGCTGCCTCGGACGCCTCGGCTTCCACGTATTCTTTTGTGGCACGGTCGGATGTGAGGAGCCGTTCATGTGCAAGGTCATACGGTCGATGCCTTCGTTCAACGATAACGATAAGGTTAATGAGACTGGTTTCAAGGGTCCAGCCTCCCTCCCTCTTTTATTTTTTAGGCGACGGCTTCAGTGGCTTCAGTGAGTTTTGCTGATCGCGCCACGGGCTAACCGCTTCATTTCATTACTACATTCGCTATAGCCTCAACTTTAACATCGATTTGCTTGACCATCGCCAGAAGTCAATTGAGCGAATACAACTGACCTTTTTTTGAGTTCATCGTGGCTGTTCGTATTCATGCTTTTGTGTCTCAACAGTCATGACGGATGATCTTCTGCCGAGCCGTGTTAGCGTAAATAGCGCATGATACCGTGCCATTACTCCGTACCCAATATCAAATGGGACGGCAGAACAAAGTTTTATCCACAAATTTTACGACTGAGTCGAATAGAGTGCTTGTGCTTGAGTTTTGACTTTAATTAATCTTTAAGAAATGACCTTGAATTAATCTAAGTGGTTCTGCATTTCGGATTATTTTTTAGAACGAGTTTTAAGCAGACATACCCTGGAGATTTATCCACCAACCCGAGTCCAGCAGCTTTGGGAAATAGATATTGAGTTTCAGAGTTAATATATTATAAACTGTAAAAGCAGAATTGATTTTTCACTATCTCATGGGATTAGTTTTATATTGAATATCGCTGTTTGAGAAGAGACAATGTAAAAGTATTAAAAAACCATCATTAAGATTTACCTTTCACATAACTCTGGCAAAAAGACGCACTATCATAGCGCACGCTTGTAAAGTCAGTTCTCTACACTTTGTATTTTTCACGTTAGTTGCCAATGAAATACATTCCCTTAGTCAGGGAATAGTTAACTTGAAATTCTTTCCTACTGCCTATAAGTGTTAATTGGAATTTTTCAGTGTGTTGGCTTAATATCTCTTGTCAAGACGTCATAAGCTTGAACTAACAATCAACAGCCTATAAGTAATCGCATCTCATTATCTCCTATTTTTGAATTGTCGATTTCCTCCAGTCCAAGAGCTTTCTTCATAACAAAGTGTCGATTAATATCTAGACGTGCCTTGACCCATAAAGTCCTGCTTATACCAGATTACATACTGGGTATAGCTGTAGTCTTGGCCGAATTGGCGAATCTGTTACGCCTTGAGCCTTACAAACCTGTTGGAATCCCAGCCCAAGTAGTATGATGTAAACTGTCAGTGTCTATATGGTTGGTAAGCTAGTTTCAGTACTTGTCAACTAAATAGGGTTCTTTCAGATAGGCATGAAGAGGTCCCAGTTCACTATATCACTGCAAAGCCTTGGCTCATGTTGACTCAGGGTATTGTCCGACTTGACATGTCTGGGTCGGAAGATACAGCTATGAGGAGGAACTTTTAGCTGTAGCTATCATGTAGCCCTCATTCTTGCCATGCTCCTGATTGACTAAGTTCTATGCTGTGATCGATGGGCTGAGGGCTCTCAGTCAAACAGCTCAAATGCAAAAAACATAAGCTCACAACTTACAACGCTTGATTGACGAATGATAATGCTTCAAAGAGCTACTTGATGTTAAATCCTCGAATAAACATGTAGGTTGCGCAAAAGTCAACGATGCTCAGCCAATCAGAAAATTGGTAAGCACAACTCTATCACGCCCTATGCGCTTGGCGTCAGCTCTTGGATGCCTGCCTTCCCCAACTTTTATATACAAGACCCCTCACTTTAAGCTACCTTATCCATTACAGCACGCAATCTCAGGCACAAATACCCTGTTTGGCTCATCTATTGTTGACAGCCCCGACATCCCATCACTCAACCCAACCCTTCTGTTAGCGGCCCCAAAGTCAAGATGGCAGTCTATCACAGCGCAGAGGGCAGAAAGTTCTTTGTCCCGCTTGAGAACAACCCTCAGGTCTTCACCAACCTCGCCCATGACCTAGGCATGGATCCAAAGTTGGAATTCCATGATGTCTACTCCCTCGACGAACCGGAACTCTTGGCCATGGTGCCGCGTCCAGCACACGCTCTCATCTTCATCACGCCCTCTAACGCATACCACGCCGTCGAGGCCGAAGACGTGGCCGCTGGCAAAAGAACACCAGCGCCTCCTAACCGGAAAACCTACTCGATGGAAGGCTTCGATGATCTCTACCCGACGAACCAGCCGGTCCTTTGGTTCCCCCAGACAATTGGCAACGCCTGCGGCATGGTAGCACTCGTCCACGCCCTTCTCAACGGTTCCTTGCGCGAGCGTCTGGTGCCGTCATCACCACTAGCAGGACTCGTCGATGAAGCTCTCAAACTACCATTACCCACTCAGCACGCGGACCTGCTGTATAACTCAGTCGTTATAGAAGAGGCGCACAGCAAGGCGGCTGCTAGAGGCGATACGGCAGCACCTGACGCCCAGGATCCTATTGGATATCACTTCATGGCTTTTGTGAAGGGTGCGGATCTGAATCTTTGGGGGCTGGATGGAAGTTGGGGTGGGATGATGTGCTATGGACCTGTGGGTGAGGGGGAGGATATGCTGAGCAGTAAGGTCTTGGATATTGGGGTGCGGCGATTCATCAAGGCAGGGGAGGGGAGTGCTGAGTTTAGCATCATTGCGCTATCTGAGGGCGAAGAGTAGACTTGCCGAATCCATGACTCGTAGCAAGGGCGTCCATCTGCTGAATTAAAGTGGTGCTCAGCTGATAGCTCCACGTTTGGGGTCACTGATACCTAAGAACAACCGCATATAAGGACCACAGTTATTAAATGACTCAATAAATGGTTCATGTCCTGTGCTAGATTACCAATCTCCATGTTTCTTACGACTATGTGACGTTAGTAAATTCAGTGTCTATGTAAACGCTTGACTAACAGGTGTCTGATGCCTCTGTATTGTTACTGCGTGTCGTCTTCCATAGGCATTCCATCATCCTCAATTCATGCAATCTCTGCCTCAATCAGCATCTCATACTGTTGAGGGTCAGGCCAAAAATTGACGATCTTGAACCCAGCCCCGGTTAGCAATTCTTCCCACTGACCCTTGGTTCGCTCAGACGCGGAAAGAAGAGACATCATCTGAACGTCCATGGTGGTCTGACTAATACTAGCTCCAGTTGGCGGCAACACGATATCATAAACGAAGAGTTTAGAGTAGCCCTTCGTCATGGCATCCTTGGTGTTTTGAAGGAGCTGAGCTGCTTGGGCGTCGGGCCAGTCGTGAAGAACAGCGTGCATAAAATATGCCCGGGCCCCTAATTTCAGTCAGTAATCAAGTTGTTATGTAGTTAGGAAGAGACTTACCCTTCACAGGCTGAGGCGTGAAAAAGTCATGTACCATAGCCGTGATCTTCTCATCAACGTCCGCTCGCTCAATAATCTCCGGTAAATCCTGCAACACCAAAGCCCCCTTTGGCAAATCCTGTCTAGCCTTGAGAACATGTGAGATATCAATACCCGTATTACCTCCAACATCCACAACCAGCGGTTTACCAAGATCAGCACCGTCGATCAACTTGCTAGGATCATAAATCTTAGTCCAAGGTGTCTTCCAAGACGTCCAGGCCTCCATGTGTCCTGTAAAAGCTTCATAGTACTCTGGACTCTTCTGAAGACGACCGAAGAAATTAAGACCATCGGGATCGCTGCCTGCATAGTTATTGTCTTCTGCTGCTGTGGGGACTTTGTACCCTATCTTGGCGAGGTACTTGGGGAGATTCTGGCCCGCTGAGATGTACTGGTAGGTGGTTCTAGATTTGTTAGTTTGATGCGTTGGTGTTTTGTGGCTGATAGACCTACGCTGCTTCGAGTGACGCTCGGACCTTGGTACTTTCATCACCAATGGCATAAGAGAATGGTGTAGGCTTGAAGGTATCCACGTCTGTCTCCTCAACCACATAAAACGCAGCCAAGAGACGGAACAGACGTCATAAATAAAGGTAAGTTTCGACTAACATTAGAAGAACACGACAGCTCACTCAACAAGTTTGGCTCAACGTCCTTCCCAGTCAATTTGACCAACTCATCGATCGTCTTCTTCCCCCCACCTTCCTTGGTCCAAGCCTTCCAGATTCCTAGATCAATTGTAGTCTGCAGCGCTGCAAAAACAGCGGGATGTTCGAAGCAAAAACCCCATGCTCGTTCATATGGAGTCTCGAGTCTTGCTAGAAGACGACGAGCGGCTGCACGGACACGAAGACGTTCGACTTCATCGCCCCCGAATTGACTGGGGTTTACAGCATCGAGGGTGGCGATGATGTCGTTTGTTGAAGGACCAACTGAGCCCATTGTGAGAAGTCAGGGACAAGAATAGGAGTGTGTTTGGGAGTGGAGAGGAAAAGGAAAGGCTAACGGGGTTTGTGATGGTGATGAGATAGCTCGCTTATATAAATAAGTGTGTGATTCACAATGAGACGTCTACACTTAGACTAGTTGATTTAGTTGATGCGGGAGAACCCTGCTGTCCCTTACCAGGATGAGAAGTTGGTGTGGAGGGTTGTCCCTTTGGGCGCTATCTTGTGAATTAGTCCAATACTGGCATTGATCTAAGTTCATGCAGTATACGTAAATAGCAGAGCTGTTGATACATACAACAGGCACGTGTTATTCTTAGTTTCATCAGTAGTGAAGGGCTCCCCCTCTGCCCTCATGGTATAAAGAGAGTTTCTATAAAACAGATCCTTTAGATGTCGGCTGTAAAATGGTTCAAGGGAGGTTGAATATTGGTTCGAAGTAGTTTTGCTACATTATTCATAACATGGTTGTACTATACCCTATGTGATAGTCAACTGCGGAATTGGCTGCAAGACTCGTGCATTTCATACGGCAAATGCCAGTTCCTGCAGAAGCCTACCTGTTCGGGTTCTACCAAGATCCAGATTGCCAGAGTCTCGCAGTAAGGCCCATAAGCTCACCCAAAGTCTGTCATATATGATATCCCATAAGAAAAGAGAAAACAAGCTTGCATCAACCAACAGTCACGACATGTTTGCCCTCATCTCCAGTCCATCACTAACACAGGTCACTACCGGTATACAGCCAGCTATTATTGGTCCATCTCCAAGTTTGTCTCTCGCGTGCCAGACACACCATGTCGGCAACAAGGGTTCTTGTTTTTTTTTTTTTT
>JAAOAN010000696.1:0-65413 GCA_013396205.1 Fusarium mundagurra
TATTTATAGCTTAAATATATATAGTCAGAATAAGTTATTTCTAATTACCTACCTAATCACAACGGCGTCAAACTGTTTAGGAATACCAGACGGATACATTATACCTCCGCCTATAACTCACCTTTGATTGCGGCAAAAGTTCGAGTAAAGCCAGATTCTTTATTTAACCAAAGGGCTGCCAGGATAGAGCTGTAGTAGCTAAGTCCTGGAGTTTGAGATCAAAGGGGGATCGGTTGCTCTCAACACTGAATCAGATAGTTCCTGATAGAGAAGATCATTATTGAAATCAATTAATGACTGCTTGGAACGGGTTCAAGCATACAACATCAGATTCTGGGACGAAAAGGACCCGAAGCGGCGCTTTTAATTCATCTTTACCGCTTATCGCCTAATCAAGTCTAGGAGAGCTGAGCCATCAAGGAGTAAGAGACAAGACTCCTTTTGTAGATCGACGTGAAAGAAGAACCTCGATCTTATTTTGAGCGACAGTTAGCTGTAATGAAACAAAACCACAGGGCCTAAGGCTTGTTGTATCGNNCTCGGCACATCTACCAGAGTTACGTGAGGGTTGAGCACTTCGCTTGTCTTGAAGACAATTTTCATGTTGCACTTCCCTCCTGTAATCTACAGTGTAGTTTTTTAAGTCTTGGTATCAGGGGATCTTCTTCTTCATCAAAGATCAGATATTCGGTTTATCGGTAGCCAAATCTTTAGACGTGATATTAGATGATCGCTCGCCTGATGCGGTGTAGATCAGCCTACCAAGGAGAGAGTGATTGTTTGCTGACTTGTTAATTAGATTACTTCTATTGCACTTTGATGAAGGAAATGAGTCAACCGGATAAATCAACTTTGGTTATGATTATCGTTGTTCTATCAGAGCTGGGATAAATGCATTACGTAATTGACTTCTTTGTTGATGGGCTGAATTAAAACAACGAGCTAAGTCAAAACAAGACCGGACAGGTCGCTCTTTTAGGGCCCTATGATTTTCATTTCTACGTTAACTATGTTTTGGTACACTCAACGTTCTTAGTTCTTGAAATCCTTCTTATAATACCGTGCAGAGACACATGCGTGACCATCTCGAACTTGGTTGGACCTTTCACGCAAAAGAGCAACCCATGTCCTTCAAGACGCCTTCCGGGTTTTCTCTTTGATCCTCTTGGGGCTCCATTGGAGAGGATCCGTAGAATCAGAAAGAGTGCTTTCGTCTGAGGGCCGAGCCCTAATTGAGCTAAAAACTCTCTGTTGATTGTTATCAGGGAAGACGTCAAGGTCCCTTGTTGTCACAGCTGTCGTCTCATCCTTTGGAACTGGTAGACGTGGGTAAATCTTTAATAGTCGTTTTAAAAGCGTGGTTGCTTCTCGCAGCAACGGACTACTGGACTCTTTTCTTTTTCGCATCCTTTGATGAAATTCAAGCATTTCCCTCAATAATTCGTTGTTTGGCCGCCGGACTCTTTGTCCTGGCCACAGTATCTGGTGTCTCTTTGGTCCGGGGGAGACAATCTTGAGTCTGTTTTTCAAAAACATCTAACAGCCACCCAAACTCGCATATTGTCATGCTCCGTTCTATAGCCTCTTTGGTGGCCTGAGACTGTGGATTCCATGAAGTCTTGTCACAAATTAAATAGGTTGGTAAGTGTGTAAAGTCATCACAGATAGTAAACCCAGGCAGCTGTGAAATTTTCTCTTTTATCTTACGTTGAGTATATCCTTGGAGCTTGCCTGGCAAGATGATTTTGTGACTTTCAGGTCTATGTATTTGTTCCATAATAGATTTATGTAATTAAGTAAAAGGGAATACCAATATTAATGTTATATATTTTAAAGTCTATAGATATTATAGTAAGCAATTCTAACTCTCTTGACTTAAGAAACAGATAATAAATTTAGCTATGCATTTTTGTAATACTATATTAAATGTATTTTATTAATAAATAAACAGCTTTTTAGTATACTTCTTTTATAGGACCCTATCTATAGCTCTGCACCTCTAAATATACCTGGTTATACGCAACTGAGCATGTGACCCTTCCTACTGACGTGGGAATGCTGAGATCCTAGATCTAAACTCTTCTTTTCTTTGGCTGTCCCAAGAAGGCTCTGTATAGAAGAGCCTTCTAAGTTCTGTCTGCCGGAAGAAGCTCTTAGCCACAAGTCTCAACTGAAAATAACACTTCTAGCTCACAACTTAGACATCAATACCATGGTAGAGCCTTCAATATCTACTAGGGCGCAGTAAAATCTTAAAACTAGTTGTCTATTAGTTTTGACTTTCCACTTGAATGGACTACAAGGAAACTTGCTTTCAAGGAATAGCTCGACTTCTTGAATAGATTTAGTCGCCTCTCAGCCCCTATGAACTATCTATCTTTCTCAAACATGCCAACCTCAAACAAATCATCACCATACGAGCAATCGAGGAAGGGGGAGATTCAGTTGAGCAGTTGCCGAGATACATCGATGGTACGCGCCAAGGGTCAGCCGACATTGAGGGTTCAATATTCTTTCCCAGAAGTTCGCCGTCGATCCCTGTTTACCATACCTGAGCACGAGGCCTTACAGAACTATAATGACGAATCCACAGCACAGCTCACCAAGGAAATTGCACCTTTGTTCTATGCGGAGAAGAAGCGCATCCTGCCAGATGGTAATATGCATTGCACAAAGCGACAAAAGGCTGCGAATAGCGTAGATAGTTTTACCAATAGGCATCTGTAACAGCTACCTTACGAGCAGCGAACGAACCAGCTAGTCATTACTTGGAATATTTTATTACATTATACATAGCTGCCATGTAAAGCACAGAGGGGAGAAATAGATACTCATGATTAGCTCCTCAGTATATTGTATCACAAGCTAAAGGCAATTTGCTGGCAATAGTAAATATTGGCCGACTGCACGGGCTTCCAAGATGAGGTATTTCTCCCTAGCGCAGATGACATATATTCCTTCCCGAAACTTGATTGTGATAGATTCTGTGATTTCGAGATGGGCCTGAGAAGGCAATCAAAATGTTTCACACACTTTGGCCCCCAGGATGAGACACGAAAAAAATAGCAAAAGTCCAGTCCAAAGCCTCTTCAACCTATTCGAAATGATTCGGCTGGGCTAATCCTCAGTGCCTGTAGTGATATCTCTCTCCATATTGCGATTTGGCGTGCCTGTGCCCTCCGCGGTGGGGCATATGTTTCGTATCGTAATCTTTACGCTTCTGCGGCCCCGCGTACCGATACTGGTGAGATATGAGTTTACGCCTCTTATAGTGAGACCTTTGCTCAGGCTTAGGCTTAGATCTAGACTGAGGACTTGTGTGTTGACGTTTGGGTTGCTTCAGTTTGTAGAGGGGAGTCTTAGATATCTGAGTATGGGCGAACTCAGGCTGATAAAACTTGGGTTTGGGCTTGGTGTAGTAGGGCCTTAAATAAGTGTTGGTCTTTGGGTTATCACGTGATTTTACCACTTCATGTGAGTTGTAGCTCGCAAGCGTAGCATCATTTCCAGCCATAGCGATAGGGGCAGCAACGATCACTGTAGCAAAACTTATTAGTATAGAAATAAAGAGCTTCATGGTTACAGATCTCACAAAATGGAGAGAGGTTTTCCTTTTTCTAACCAGCCTCATTAGCTAGTTTAAACCTGGTTACTTAGACTGAGCAACCCGAGTAAATCGGATTGCTATTTTCAGGACCGAGGTAAGTGTAACAGATGAAATTATCCATCGAAAATGACCAGTGGAACATATCTATATCAATAGTCAGTTGCTGTCTTGCCAGTGCCATTGCAACCGATGCTTTATGCACACGGGGCACCCGAATGACTGAACCTAGATCAGAAGGTCACGGCGGCGCTTATGGTAGTTGATAAGCTAGTTTCGTTATGCTACGAATAATTCTACTTCATTAAGCTCAAGGAAACGTGCTTCAGATTGTATATAATCGATTTGTGGTTATCGCTTCCTCTCAACGTCTTCATACTATTGGGTTCTGGTCTATATCCTGTCGATTTTCGATATCAAACGAGAAGATTGTTGTCGACCTCTATCGCATGGCCTACATGCGCAAGCTTGTGGTGGCTCAATAGATCAGTCTGGCATGGTCATGCCTGTCCCGAGTTGTGTTAACAAACTGTCATCCCCATAGGGCAACCAAGAGGGTAAAGTGTAAAGCAGGAACGACAATGACAGCAACCCCTCCCAAGGATTGGTATCAGAACCTATCATTATCCTGCTGACATTTTCAGAACGCAAGGATCGAAGACGAAAAACCTTTAGCTAAAGCTGATTGACATTTTTCAGTGTTTTGGCTTGCTATGTGTCGTTGAGGCGTCATAAGCTTTAACTATCAATCAATCCATAAGGATCAGCTGCATAATAGTCATATTTATTTCTTCTATTTACTACTTCCTTCACCGCCTACCTTTAATTCCCTTTGATCTTCGTATGTTAACTCCTCATTGGCATCCTTCGCGCCATTTAACATATGAGGCTCTCCGTCTGTCGGCATCCTCTAGCTTTTTTTCATTCTCATTCATGAAGTTCTCGGCATCTTTCTTGCTAAGTGCCTTCTTTAGCGTAGTCTTTGACAGCACGAATAACTGGTCTTCTCCACGAAGCGTTACAAGTATACTGGTTGAACCCCCTCGTCCTACCGCAATGGCCTTAACCTCGATGAGCCGAAGTTTTACTCTAGAGAGAGATTGAGCGTCTATTCTTTTGAGATCTTTCGCTACACCTATATCATTTCTCAGGGTATGGGGTATGTCTGTTTTGCGAAAGATGTATGCATTTCCCGGGTTATTACGCTCGTGTAGCCAAAACTCCCCGAGAGGCGTAATACCCTCGATCAGCAATTCGTCGAAATTTATATCAAACGGGCGTCTTTCTCCAGGCTGATTACTAAATTCCTTTGCCATTGTTAAGCCACTTATAACTTGTTTCGGTTTGCCATTCTGCTTTCTTGTATCGGATCTATCATCCTTATCCGAGTCATCCGTTCGTTTAGATGATATAATCCCTTGAACTGAACCCGCAGAGTTGACAGCCTTTATATGGGATGCCACACATTTTGCAAGGTCAAAATTCTCAATTTCTTGCAACAATTTTGTCTTGTCACTCTTTTGGATAAGCTTATCGACCCTCATTGCTATGATACAGATAGTGACATTTTGACCCTGCAGTGGTTCAACACCTTCAAGAATACTACCTTGTAAGGGTATATCCGTCTTCTCGGTAATATGATTGATTTCGACTTCATACTCTCTGGAAGCTTTCGGAAAACAGCGATCCTTATTATTCACGCTTAGCGCTCCAAATATCTCTGGGGTATTCATCCTTCTACATTTGCCATCTTGCCCATTCCAACACCCTACTACGAGGCTTCGATCATGAGAAATACTCAGGATAAACCTTGTTTTAATTGGTTCTCGTAGATAGGCTATCTTAAGTAGAGGAATCTTATACGTTTTGAACCCAGGTTGATGGAATTCCGGACCAGTAAGGACGAACAGACCGTTTTGTCGCAGACTTTTGAGATGCTTAACGTCTTGGCGTTCAAAATTCTGATTGATGAAATCGTCATATACCTCAGACAGCTGGTGCAGGTTCTTTACATGGCCCAAGCTGACGCGACCACCTTTATTGCATAATATTCTGTGTATCAGGTCAAACGCTGTACTGACTTCAACAAAATCTTCCTCGTTCCCCATAAGCATGTCCTTTGTATCTTCAGTTATATTCATTGCAACAGTGCAGATCAAGACTTCTTGCTGCTTGAATAAAGGCAGATGATCGAGACAAAAATGCCACAGAGAGCGCTGTGGTACTTGCTGCTGTTCCCAGAGTCCACCTAGCTCTGAATCCCGTTGTAGGTATTCACAGCAGTTCGGATCTGTCGTATATACTGAGCCATCTCCTCTGTGAACATTCACTGCAAGTTTGCTGTCAGCTATCAAGTTGGAGACAAAGTCGGATGCTGGGTCGTCTTCGACAACAAATTCAAGACATGGAAGCCGTCGATACTCCTTGTGTGTGGACCGGAATGTGCGGCCACCCCGCCAATCTGGTCCTCTATCCGGCCCTTGCCCACCAAGAACCAGTAATCCATTTTTGGTAAGATGAATCAATGATCTACATTCCTCTTCTTTTTCGCAATCCTGCCTAGGATAGCCTAAGTATGGAGCACAAAAAGAAGCCTCCTGTGTCTTCTCATGGCTATACCGAAGGAAATTTTTATTACACTCCAGGAGATTTAGCCATGATTGTTCTTCCCATGCCCACTGTGTCAGTCTGCGAAAATGGTGGGACATTCTCTTTATAAGGTCAGAATTTTTCATTTCTAAAAACTCGTTTATATTTATTGCAATGGCACAGAGAAAAAGACTCTTATCCTCTGAATGTTCCACGTTGTCAAAACCTGAAGACTTTGAGGATAGATACTCAGCATGTCGGTAAAGCGTCTCCCAGGCATCACCTCTATCCGATCGTCGGCGCTGAAGATATGGTACCTTTTCACCGTAAAATAAACCCTCCTGTTTGTCCCACAAGCCTACTGTAAGTAGGGGGTCATATTCCAAGCCTGCGAATATGTTTTTCATTCGGTTTGGGGTCTCGCGGAAGATATACTCAACATATGGGACCGGTCGGAGTTCATAGTCTTCCATAGCGAAGGAGTTCAATTCGTACGTATCACTCTCCTCATATGTATTACTCTTCTTGCATATATCGCTCGCCTTACCTGCTTCCATTACCTCATACCCCGGTACACTGCAGTCTTCTTCATGTTCGAAATTTGTCCCAGATTGCTCATCATATCGAAGAACGCACTCGCAGTCAAGCTTTAGTTTAACATAATACTGGTTTGGAAGCAGAAGGGGCTTAAGCTCCTTAATAGTAGTATCCAATCCGTTATCACGCATTTTAAATGTAAGAACTATATAGAAATACTTTTTCATTATAGGGGTTGTCTTCATGCAATAAATACACACTATCTTAATATAAGCTATATATAGTAATGTATATTTATCGCTTTACATATATAATTCTCTTAGTGTTCAGAAATGATCACCCAAAAACAAACCTCCTTATTTCCTAATAGCCTCACAATCGTACAATCTTGCTACAACTTGAGATAGCCTTTTTCTCCGCTTCTATATTAACCAGTAAAGTACCTGGGTATAGGCAGATACAAATATATTTTCTTAATCTGGGGCGGTTGCAAGCTAATCAAAGAACTCTGCATGGGCGCAATGCCCTTCTTTTACCGTCACCTGCTGATGGTTACATAGTACACTAAAAGCCTGCATCAGTCTACAGCTCACCAGAACCTACCGTTCAGGACGTTCGGATGATTTGATTATCTAACTGGTAACACAGGTGCTCCTTAAGGCAAATCCAGCCTCGGTTTCGAGCAAGCTGCTTCACACCATGATGACCAAAATCCTATGCTGCCCGTGTACATTTGGGAGGCTGAGTGGCTTTCGTTTATCCATAGCGCTGTATTAGCAGTGTTGAAATACCTAGATAGATGCGAACTGATCTGCAGAGTCGGCTGAGAATAAAGTTGAGTACAGCCGTAGTTGCTAATCATAGTGAAAACCGAGGGGAGATCTATTCAAGGTCTTAAGAGCGGCCCTATGAAGGAATGCCTAGGCTTTTAGTGGTAACGATAACCTCTTAGTAGCAAGGCTTATAGTAATAAATAATGCCACATAAGGTTATCTACTAACACAAACGAAAGGGGTAGTAAGGCAACTTGCGACCTGAAAAGCAGCGTGTAGCTCTCATAATCATTCTGCCATCTTGTTTCCCTTTAATTTTGAAATTTCTTCTATGATATTAAATCTGCGAGCAACGGTGAGGGCATCCAAACCTTCAGGTAAGAGTCAGCAGATTAAATAAAGGAACAGCTTGACGATCTAGAAGAGTTAAAACAACTTCACATCTCCGATACCATAGAGAAAGAATCTCTTCAGTCGATGGTCCACGAATAGCACCGCCGCAACGTACATATAACAGTGGCGATTTTCGACTACATATGGGCCGCCTATATGTCAGCATAACCGAAATCGTTCTGAGAGGATCTCGGGGTCTGTTCTATATTTACTATTCTTCATGTCACCGCTGCAGTAAAAAGAAACGTTTTTTGCAGAGGCGCCTGAACATCATGATCACTGTCAACGGGCAATATTGAACAGACAATCCATTTAACTTTGGGAATCTACTCGGCTTCTACTGATATGCAAGAAAACACAGAAGCAGGGAGCTCGGAGATGAAATTGATGTTTCGGCTACTTCATATACTTATCGGGTGTTATCGGCTTCCTAGTGCGTTAGATGGCCCGCTGAGGTTGCTGTCCCTATACAATGAACCTTTCTTTGACCTAGAACTGGTTTGGTAAACTATTTCTAAATGCACTGTTGATAAAATGGAGTGGCTCCGATCGCAGTCAATGTTCAAGTCTTTTCTGTGATATGCATACAGATGATATCTTTCAGGGTCACATAGCTGGGCAGTATGGGTAGAAGGAGCAATGCAATTGAACACAAGCCATATAGTTGCACAAGGCAATAAGACAAATCAAAGAAGAATCGATGGAGCTATTTGCCGACCCGAATTAGAAGCCAATCAGTTTATCACCACAATTATGGGCTTTCGTAGTAGGGGCTGGATCGCTTTGAAGGATGTTAGATGATCCACCCGCTCCAGAGCTTCATCAGAAAACGTGCGAACTACAACATTTGCACTGCTCGTCTCAGAATTCAGCATGCAGTCTAACAATACTGTTGACATATCGGCTACTCTAAGATGATGGCGTACAGTAAACCAGCTCTATCATAATATCACAAATCACAGGGCTACGCGCGACTGAGAGGGGCTGGGTTAAGAACTCTTTGGGGGCTGGTGTTATTGAAAAGCGCACTACGGGACCAAACTACCCGCTATGATCTTGCAAAGGGCCTTTTCCTTGTTGAACTTGTGATTATTGTCAACAGGCTTTCGCCGTGGCTTTCTCAATTTCCTGTTTCTGTCTCTCAGTTCTATCAGCATTCCACCATAGTTCCTCAATGTAGCCAAGATATCTATGTATAGGTTAAGAACATACTACTTCCTTTATTTTGCTTTGCCCCTCCTTGAACGATTTGCGATAGCGGTGGCCGAATCCCGTTGTTGATTTATTTGCACTGTCGCCTTAAGTATTTTTGCAGCTCCTCCCTTTTCAGCATTCATCAATTGCTTGAGTTTAATAAAGAATTTGAAAATATTTGTGTAGCTCTCCAACCATGGATCGCTAAATACTTGCTTTCCCTCCAATCTCATGCTAGCCAAGGCTTTAGACAGTGATTCATTTGTATACCTTCCTTTTTCAATGGCCTTGTCAATCAAGTCCAAGGTTTTGTCTTGGACATTGTCCTTAACTAAGTCCGATGAATAAATAGTCTCAACCTTTAACAAGGACTTGAGGGTCAAGGAAGCCTCGTCCCCAGTTGATGATATGACAGAGAGTGGCCGTAAAAGTATGGTAAGCCTAAAAGTTTCAAGACGTACTGAAATATGATCAACAGTCTTGGTTTTCCTTTCATCCGACGCCCCTAACGAAGTGGCACTATCAATCGTTTTATCCGGCACAACAGCTGACGTATCTGTTACCAAGGGTCTTGGAGGCGGGCAATATGTTTTCCCTGGAGCCACTACTATTGTATCCACCGGGCTGTCAGTAGAATGACACTCAGGAGATTTTGCCTGGAAATGCCTTTCCTCTGTATCGGATCTTTGAGCTCCTACATGCCCAAAGGACGGCGTAGGGGCAATTTCTGTATAGTTGCCGGTGTCCAAGCCGGCTTTCTTGGCTCCGAGTGGCTTTTCTATCGCTGGGTGCGATCGACATCCAGCGACTTTCAATAAACCTTGTTCAATAAGACATCTGACCTTTTCTGCAACCCGCACCTCTGGACCCTCGTGAGATATACAGTACTTTGCAAAGGTAGGTAAGACGTGAACAGAGGCCAATTGAAGTTCATCCGCACAGATATCCACTCTAGTTTCAATCTCTTGTAGCTCTACAAGGAGGGCTTCTATTCGGCCATGTAGGGCCTTCACTTGAGTTCCATCGCTCTTGAAATGGTCAGAGAATAGGTTCAAGACCTCGCTGTTGTTGTTGACCTTCATTATCAGATCACCTAACTGACTGTTTAGCCGATAGTCTTGGTCTCTTAATTTTGCGTCGAGGGATAGATTCTCGGATCTTGCCTTCCCTAACTCATCTTTCAATCGCTGATTCTCGGTTTTGAATTCTGCAGCCTCATCCAATACACCCTCCATTCTGACCTCGAGTAAAGAGACAGAGTCTCGCAGTTTCACCATTTCGTCTTGCTCGTCTCCAATCATAATATCAGTATCATTCGAAGAGCATGGATTCTTTTTTTCCACATTTGCAGCTTCCTCTGGCGCGGGCATCATTCTATGCATAGAGTCGATCTCAGTTTTCATAGTTGATAAGACTTGCCGCACTTCATCAAGGTCTTTAGTTGCTTTCCATAGCTCATACTTTTTCTTTCTCAGTCGTTCCGTTTCTTGTTGTCTCGTCAGATTGCACTCCCTATCATGTCTTTCAATCTCCGCTTTCAATCCAGAAATGATGTCTTTCAGACATTCGATCTGGCTTTCATATGACCCACTGTGCACTTGTGGGTCCTCTTGCTTGAGTTTGCCCAGGAACCTTGTCTCCATTTGAGTTATCCCGGTAAAAACAGAACGAATGCTTCTTTGCAAGATCGCTTCGTGGGACGAAGTGGCACCAGCTTGGAGTAAGTAGAATATGAGTTACGTTATTATAATTAAATCTATGGGGAAGTATCCTATAACTAATTATAATGAATATATGTCCTTAGGTAAGACTGTATAAAAATAGTAAATTAGCTAATAATATACTTTCGTTGGTTATGTTAAAACTATTTACCTTATATAACTGCCTTTTAGATATAAAAGTACTTATAGGTATATATATTAATAATAAATTTTACATAGGCTCTTGACACTGGCTTTAAGTAATATATATTAAGTGTGAGCATATCAACAACCTACACAACAGACTAATTCATTACCCAATTAGGTTATCCAGGATAGACAAGGTCAGTGTCTACTTACACCACATTTCTATTTTGTCGTAAGTTGAGCTCGCATTTATGCCAAAACCGACTCTACTGTGCAGTCCACCCCTAAACAAAACGGGGAAGGATAAGAAGTCTAAAGCAATTAAGCCGAGTCGCTAAAGAGGATTGCTTTTCATCTAAAGCTTTCTTGATCCGGAGGCTCAGACACATCATGATAAGAAACAGTCGCTATAAGACAGAGCGCCACCCGTAACATATTGTAATGTAGTATATTGAATAGCCTACTCCAAAAGTCCTCAGACTTTGTCAACGACGTAATGTAAGAGCGATATGGTTGGCATGTTAGGAGTTCAGCTTACTGATGAGGGATCGAAATCGCAATCGCTCATGTCTGTATATTATGCAAAGTATCCATGGCTATAAAGAGTCCTCTCAACGGTTACATCGGAAACACGACAGCATAGATCCATCTAGGGCAGTCTCTGGTCTGTGTGGGCCAGGGGCTTGAATTCTTACAGAGGGTCATGCATGCTCATTCAGCAAGCCATAATTCTTCTTTAACGTAAGATACAAAAAGTACTTTTGCATAATATCAGCGCTTGAACAAAGCACAACGTCAATCCTGGCAGTAAGATTCGCATAGTGTTTAGGCATGGGCTCTGTATCTTATCGATGGTGGTATAGCTGCTAAGCCTGATGGTATTTATGATTCTCGTGGCAGCTCATACATGTTGATAACAGATTGAATCTTAATTGATTTCAACAACGTATAACGTAACATTAACCTGAGGAGGTAAGCACATGGACTGCGAAATCTCGCCCCCTTCCGCATGGAGGGCCGTGTTGTGGTGATACATGCCTAGGCGGCTCTATTGGGTTCGGTACATCCGCCATACCAATATTTCGAGAGCTATCAGAGCCAGAGATCCACTGTAGAAGTCAGTAGCATAGGTCTTAGTCCATTTAGGGACTATGAGTCGATAAATTTCGTGTTTATCGAAAGTAATTTCACTTATTTACAAGCGGGTCTGCTTTCAGTGATGGAGAGCATAGTTGCTTCATAGCCAGGGTGTATCTGTCGACGCCAAGCTAGACATATCCTTATGATGACTATTCGTGGCATGCAAATATGACGCCCTATTGAGGCAAGTGACTATTATGACTGGTTGCGACTCATTTTCATCCCCTGAGTCTGTCGGCTGATTTATGACCCGACTGAATCCGCATTCGAATCCCGGAGGAAGGTCTTTTAGTTCGTGTTTCTTCCAGCAACATGTGTTGATCAGATCACTGTACATGGTTATTGGAACCAGCAAGCTTACATCATGCGCAAGCTCGTGATGTGAATGCGATTCTGCCAGTAAGGTTGGCCTGATGTTGCGTTTGCCGAGTGACTGCTGCATCAAGCCCAATGTGAAAACATATACAGAATCGAAGTTATGCGTTAATGTGATAGTTTCCGCGTTTCTTTTGTAGTTCAACCACAAGCCCTCACCTGGAACCCTCCGAAGAAGGAAGGTGGTGCAGCTATTTCGGTTCTGCTGTTCATAGTGGGCGAGGAGGTTGTCAATGTCCTGTAGCATCTCTGCCATGGGATCTCGTGGCCTAATATCTGGCTTTCGTCTAAGGCTTGCGCTAGCGCGCGGTAAAGGAGGCGGAGGGAGGCCTCTTTGGCCGCTCTTAGTTATAGCAAGTACTTCCGTTCTGGGTTCGGGTGGATTGGTTTGGTCTGGTTTAATAAATGATGGCGGCGGGAACGTTGCCTTGCGAAAGCTATGGCATCCGCCCGTTGGCGGCAAAGCACCTTTGAAAAGATTGAAGGGCATGACCATTGTGTGAGGACAATTACTTTGAACGTGGTATTTTCATAAACCTTGTCAATGCATCTTATATAGAATCCACACCTCTCGCAGCGTGCGTATTGTGCTTGGCTATATTGAAACGCAATATCCAAGCTTGATCACTCTAAGAATAGGAAGATTATAGTGTCAGAGTCTCACCCTTACCCATTGTCGCTACTCCTTATTACTGCAGCTACTTGTACGGTGCGAACCAGGGACTGTGAGACGAATAAAAGAGGTAAGTCTTTAAAAATCAGTAACTTTTAATCATACGAACTTGGAAAGTGCGTCAATCAATTTAGAGTAGCGGATCTAATGAAAAGGATGACGTGTTTATTATATGAAGAAATAATATAAATAAAAATAAATACCTATTAATGTCTGGTACTAGTTGATTCACTTATAAGTATACTATTACAAGCCATATTTGTAATATGTTGATGATAGTACAGGTCATAAGGGCTCCTAATGCTGAATCCCGCCATATGATAGATAACTTCACCAAAGGTTTTAAGATGTAGAAGATTAGAACGTGCTGCTGTTGGTCCAAATTGACCATCCACTCAGACAAACACATGATTCAATATTTGAAGGAGGTTAGAATCCCTGTAATCAGCACAAGTAGCTAATGATAGCACTATTCACAAGAGGCGTTTGTCCTACGGTCTTGTTTATCTCTCGAAGAGGATTAAAACATGATATGACGCTTCCATCTTTGGAAAAGAAGCTCGTTCACCCAAAATGCCCTGAAATTTGCCTGACGGGTTAACAGTAACCGACCCATTTTCTCAGCGCTGGTAGGGGGGAAGGTGTGGTCCACCTACCTGCACAGCTCATCAATGCAGGGCCATGCAAGGTCAGAACAAGGTTACTTCCGACATTATTTCAAGGGGTGTGTTTCACAGCCTTACAGAAGATGTCCCACTGATAATTATCCGAGCTAAACTATTTTACGATTCTTCCTAAGCTGGGATGTTCACTGTCTTTTCGCAATGAATTAGAAAGAATTTGTTGTAACGTGGCCGGGTCCTCAATTGACTCCCCTTTGGCTACTTAGCATGCATTGTACATCTCTGTGTATCGCCAAATTACTCGACTGAACGGTCAAGGTAAGGAACGCACCACTTTTCTAACAAGATTAAAGTACTGACGTGTCAATAATTGATTAAATAGTGTCGGTGGATATTCCCACCAAATTTCTCTCTTTGGTTCCGAAAGATATGGGGTTTGACGCCTTACACAATATGGCAGTTACTACCCGTAGTAGTTCGACAAAGAAGTCATCACCGGCCAAATGTTACTCGTCCGCACAAAAGAAAACATTATCAGCTCAGTCGTATAACAAACTTGGCACGATGGAAAAAAATACACACGTGTATATGAAAGCCATCTGTCTCGCGTGGAACGAAACCGAGGAGCATTTTGACATGATCTGCACTCAAAAAGTATAAAAGATTCAAGAGTAGGTTGTTCGGAACAGAAGTAGGACGGTAGTGGAGCGAGATTGGAAGAAAGAGACAATATACATATATACAACACAAGGTGCAAAATGATGGGATACCTGTGTACAATGCAACATCTAGCTCTTAAGGTCTCATATATATGTTTCAGGAACGACAGTGTACTAAACGCAGGCGTAAGAACAACTTGAAGTGGAGTTGCATAAAAGAACAATATGCCTACCAATTTGGTCTGAGAGCACTGCCCAAGGTATGCGGACTTTATACTATCGTATATACAGGGCATATCGTGAACCAGAGTCTCGTATGAGCCTTGAGATTCAGGATAGCATGTAAATATAACTAGCGAGATATCAATATCCTACAGTCTATGCAGTAGACTGAAGTTTGATGATGAATTTGGCACTGAATCATAATTCCGCAGAGTGTATGAATCACTATAAATATCCCCATCAATCAGTTTGCAAAGGGCCCTTAGCAGAATGGAAGGGCCTATAAAAGTCAGCAGGCTACGGATTTATTAAATAATCACACAAGTTGCAGACTCAGTACTTCAGAAGCAACCATGGCATTAGCAGTAATCCCTGTTTTTATTTAATTGTGAGGTTAATGTAGAGCGAATCCAGTCTTAAAGGTTCTAAGCATATGTCCAGTCGGCCTTAACCAACGTTGATGGCGTGGTAGAGTTCCATATAATAAGTATTACAGAGATTAAACCTTCCATATAGGTGCTATTTACTAGCGCGGTGAACACAAATGCATGCCTGCAACTTGAGCTACTGTATCACAGCTCTGCAGCTCCTATAAATCTGATTGCATACTTGTAACATAAATTATCCACAACAGCATTTGTTCCAGAGCCTATTTACATTGTCATTACAGATTTTAGGTAGATGCAACTAAACTTTGTATTTTAATTTTTAGCAATTTCCTTAGTCTTTTAACATGATCCTGACGTAAAAAGGTCACGCCCTTTTGTAACTTTATACAAAAGGCCTACACCTAACCTCAAACTGAATGTAGACTTCTTCCTTATAATGATAAAGGTAGTATAAGCAAGTGTAAGTAACGACATTGTGGTCAAATAAATTTGTCTCTATTATGCACAGCCCCTGCGTGACTTGTTTTCCGCAAACTCTCACACAACGCCATGACGAATAATACCGAGCATCATAAGCCTGTTGATGTTTCCCAGGAGAAGTGGTATTTTCCACGAGAGTTAAGAGACGGATTGAAGCCATTTAGTCTCTCTGGTGAAACTATCGCCGAGACTCTGGCTTGCGCTTGGGAGTATTATACCCACCTGGACTAGCTGGCAGAGATACTTGGCGTTCAACCGGACTATCATCATTGCCATCGTAGCCGAATTTCGCGGCGACCTGATTCCGAAGATCAGCCGTAAAAGCATCATCGGCTACGGCGTTGACGAGCTTCTCAACACTCTCTTCGGCGGAACTTCGATGCTGGAAGATATGTCCCGTCAGTTCAGGAATTTCTTGCTCATGGCAGCAGAGAAATCCAGGAAGCAGCAAGACTGTGAGCTGTTCGGTCGCTATCTGAACGCTCTTGCAAAGCAGGGCTGCCGTCAGATCAATCAAATCAGATTAGGACCCAAATCTGATCTGAACTGATAAGTCACCATTCGAATCTGATCTGATCTGATTGATTGATTGATATCTGATATGTCGTAGCTCACGTGAAGCTTCCCTCGGCCTCACGACCCCACCGCCGGATTCTAATCGGCCTTGTTACTCGAGCATAGGCCTCCGAGAGTAATACATCCTCCCCTAACCCAGTTCTTTAGTAGCTGGATCGATTCAATGCTTGATCCAAGTAGAGAATGTCGCTGTGAGCTGACTGTAAGCTTCGCAAGACTGAATGCCCTCTCGCAGTCGGTTGACATGGCTGGAATAGCAAGAATATCCAGTGCAAACCTACTCAAACGTGGGAAAGCATTGCTATGGTCAATCCACCAACGAATAGGGTCATCTACCTGTTCTGGTTCGAGCCTGTAATACCGTTCAAGTTCACTGCCTGTTGCTGAGAGCTTAGGTTGCCGGCTTTTTATCCACTGCTCAAACCTACTTTGTTCAGGTCGGGGCGTCAACGAAGGCGTGATAAAGACACTCTCAGAGGCATTATCGTCATTCTTCGAGTACCAACGCTCAAAATAGACTTTGATGCCGTCCTTTGCATCTCGAAGCCATTGTAGCTGTTCTGGGGAAGTCCAATTGGTCTCCAGCCACCGGAGTCCAAGGTCCGGATTCAGAACAACAGAGGCTGCAAACAGAGGCGACCGTCCGAGGAGAGTATAGTACTCGTTTAACTTAATCCAAGCATTGTTTATACTTGCCTTAATGCTAGCGCGCTCCTGATCCTCCATACTGGCAATATTGCTCACCGAACGAGCATCGTCTTGCAGGTAGTCTTCTCGGGAATGTACAGGAAGCGCATCTTCATTAAACTGTGAGCTGGCGGGTGGGCGAGCTGGAAGAGTCGTTTCGCGACGGCGGCGCAATGGTGTAATTTCGTATCCTTGAAGTCGTGATGGTAACCGTGACTGCCGTGAGGGTCGCTCCCGGATTTGTCCGACTGTCGGTGGCCGCGAAAGTGTTGATGTCACACCCATGGCCGGTCCCGCTTCCTCCCTCTGGGTTGTATACCATTCTTCCGCAGCCGGATCAGCAGTTTCATCCTCGTAGAGAACCTTCCAGTCTTCAAGATGTTCTAGGACAAACTCCATTCCCGTCATGACTTCCCAGAGCCGACCGTGACCCCCGCTTGTACCCCATCCCTGTGTTCTCATCGTCATATTGTAGACCGGCTCTAAAATATGACTAACTTCCCTGAGGACCTTCCAGTCATCAGATGTCAGAATGTCAGCTGTAGGAACCCTTTTTGAGGCGTCTGCTTCTAGCCCTAACTCCTGAATGAAGCTGTTGAGCTCAGACTGCTTGACTAAGGCACGCTCAATCATCATATAAGTCGAGTTCCATCTCGTAGCGTTGTTCTGTATGACTTCAAGCTCGGCAGTTGATTCTTCTGCAAGCTTATATGTGTCTACCTCCTCCTGCTCCCTTGCATGTGCTTTGAAAGTTTCGGTGCGTTGCGGAGAGGCTCGGATGAACTTGACGATATTGTGAAGCTTCCCAACTGGACCCTTGGCTCGCCAGTGTTCGAGAACTTCTTCAACCCGCTCTAACATGTCATAGGCCTCAGACTGAAGTTCGAAAGAAGCTGCATCATCGCCGTAGAGGAAAGCTTGGGCAACGAGGTTTAGAATATGACCGAAACATCGCATCCTTCGTGCCTCCGTGTCCGCTCGAGTTATCGAGGCATCGAGAGTTGTGTAGAGGTTTCGCAAGCAAACATCATTACTGGCCGCATTATCGCAGATCGAAACCCCTAGCTTACAATCGATACCCCAATCACGGACGACGTTTCTTATGGTGTAAGCGATGTTCTCACCGGCATGAGATCCGATCTGCCTCTTGAAAGCCAGCAGCCGGCTTTGATATGAGTGTCTCCGATCGATAAAGTGACCAAAGATGGAAATAAAAGCTAACCTGTTCGGAGAGGTCCAGAGGTCGAAGCTAAGATGTATCTGGGTAACAGCATTATCGAGTTCCTCCTTGACAGCCGCTTTCTTTGAAACGAGTATGTCCTCTAGGTCTTTTTTGGTTGCAGTTCGACCCCAGGGCACCTGAGCATAAAGATCAGAGTCCAGCTGACGGAACAGCTCCTGCAGATAGGTACTCTCAAAGGTAGTAAAGGGGAGATTAGAATCAATGATATAACCAACAGAGAGCTCTCTAATCCGTGCCATCTTCGCTCGAGGAAGAAGGAGGGAAGAAGAAGCCGGCCGTTTCTTGGATCCATTTCTCTGGAGGTCGAGAACTGAAGGGTCACCAGATGAACCCGTTTCAAAGGTCTCGGTGATCCTGTGAGCTCTAAAAGCCGTTAATGATAACCTGGAAATGGCAAGTACCACGAACTTGAAAAGATGAGCTGATGCCGATGATGTCGACCGGGCATTGAAAAATCGAGGCGCACCCTTATCATCGCAGAGCCGGCAACACCAGATATCTCCACTGGATGTATTGTCTTTCCTCAACTCTGCAAGGAACCAGCCATGGTTTCCGATCCAGCTTCGCCTGCCCCTACTTTTCCTCTTATCTAAGAGGCTTGCAATAACAAAACGTCGTTGGCCCCAAATGATCTTGTAAAGGTCATCAACGGACGAATCGGCAGTCGAGGCCAAAGTTAAAGCGGCATCATACTGCTTAGCGATGGCCTTAGACCGGGATCCGAGACGAGGAAATGCGGGTGGTGGCGGCGATGACGACGGGCTACCAGCAAAGCTGCCTTTTATAGCGGTCTCCGACATTGTATGTTGCAATCAGCAGGGGCTTCAACAGATTGAAACCCATCAGCCAAGATATGCTTCCAAACATTGAAGGATGTGTCGGCTTCTCTGGCTAGGGCTGTGTCGTACCGGGCAAGAGGTACGAAAAAGGGGTAACTTAACCAATTAATCTGCCTGTAGATTGCTCTCCAACCGAGCCCTGAGCGGGCTGGGGTTCAAAACCAGCCAATCGGCTTGAGTCCGCCCTGTAGCATCACTGCTTGTTAGGGAAGTGCCCCACTCTGAGGACCGGAAAATACGGATGATCCGACAGTTCTAGGGTAGTCATCTTCCTTTATAAGGATATCAGATATATCAGATGCACAGATGCTTGTGTCTGAATTGATTGATCTGTTAGGATACCGTATTTGATCTGAATTGATTGAATTGATTGATATATCTGATTGTTAATCTGATCTGACGGCAGCCCTGTTGCAAAGTCTCCCCAGTGGTGGTTCCGACTCCGGGACTGTGACGCCCTAGCGCGCTATACGATTGCCAGCGCTCTGGCATGTAACGGGTTTCGCGAGATCCCTTTTGACGAGGAACAGTTGCAACCTGTTGCGGAGCTGAGCGATACTCTTTATGATGCCGTTACTTTCTATAAGCATCGCGCCGAGGGCGAGACCAACAGTACTTTCGGCTACGTTGGTAGCGAGATGCGAGCGGAGAATTACAGAGATTACCGAGATATTCTCTGGGCTCTAGATGTTAAATGGGCCCATGATCCTGCCAAACGCTGCGTCCTTAATTTCATAAGACCATTTGGAGGCCCCATACATATGATGACAAGAAGGTATCGATCCGTCGAAGTCGGTTTGAAGATTGGAAGGCCCGAAACGGATGAAGTAGTGGAGTTGACGCGCGCCAACTTCAAGCACAAGGTCGATAGTGATGTAAAAAGCGACAAAGATGGAACTCACATGGATATAATCACTACATCCGAAAAATTAATATTTCCGGGGTTTTGTGGTATTTTAGAAAGCAGTGCTAGAAAACACTGTTCTCATTGCTCCAGTCCAGGTTCTAGCCGCTCGGATATTCGTCGGTTTGGAGGCATCCGTCTTTGTGAAGGGTGCAAAGCGAGTTGGAGGTCTTTCATGCAAGCTGCCCGTGCGCGATTTGCGGCCGCTTTCCCGGAAATCGAAAACGATATGTTGAGAGGGTGACACGGCTATGGACCAAGATCGAGTTGATAGGGACACGGTAGAATAGTAGTGAAGTCGAGCTGTAATAAATTACCTCTTTATCTTATGCAGTCTGTCTTATGTTGAGAAAATGTTTACTAATCCCTATCTCCGGGAACAGTCTCAATATCAGAGATCATATTCCCTTCGCGCTCCCGTTTCTCAACCCAGACAGGCCACGAATAGGTCAGGGCCGGAAAATTGGCCTGGTATCGCCACCGGTTATCGGGGTCGACTTGACTAATATCATAGTTACGCAAGAGCGTAGCCGCCACTTTGCGGCATGTCATATGTCCAGCGGAAAACTTTTTTGATTAGCCATCTCACAATGATAGAATCCCAAGGACTTACCACTATCCAGTTCTTGTCCAGTTTCTTGGCGTCTCCCAATAGCCAACGTTCTGGGTCCCATTCATCCGCATTATCCCCCCAAATGTCTTTTGCTGTGTGAACCACACTAGAACTAGTCAGCAAATAACGAGCATATACGTATTATCTCATGCTCCCACCTTGGAGACACGCTTAGGACAGTGCCTTGTTGAAAATGCCGACCTGCTATATTGATTCCCCCTTTTCCTACTACGCGAGGTAGGCCCCTCGTTGTGGGGCTGAAAACACGCAATGCCTCTTTGATGCAGGCACGTAAGTATACTTCCGCAGGCAGAAAGGTAAACAAGACCAGTCTCATTATGAAACACGCTGATCAACATCAGCACTACTTGCAAAGACTGTGCTGATGCTGCCTTTTCTTCTTTCAGATGTATCGGCGGCAATATAGCGCTGCTGAAAAGGCTTAGAAAGGTTTAGAAAAGACCATTGAGGGAAAAGGACGGAAATGACCCAACGGCACATTTTGTCGGACTGCCGGACCCTCACCAAGCTTCTCGGAGTCTCTGTCTCATAGTCTAGGTCATTAAGACAACTAGATATCTTGCCCATCTGGAACAGACCGAGATCTGGTAATTGGCTTCTGTTAAATGAAATCACTCTATGATTCTCTTTGTGACTCTATCAGGATCAGAACTCTATATACCACAGCCCATCTATTATTTGCTGGTTCTAGGCTTCCCACGGACGAAAGTCGTCATTTCTTACAGTAAGCTACAGTAATTTAAGTGGCTGTGACTGCTTCATCAAACCATGAACTTCCCGCAATGGCCAGTAAAGACTGTCATCGAATCGCAAGACTTACAGAACCGCCATCTGGATGACTTCCCGAGCCTCGTTTAAGCATACTAAGCCAATGACTCATTGTATTTTACACAACCGAGTACCAGATTGCCGCTAACGCGTAATATTAAATAGCTATTCACTTCTACCCCCTTCAATAAAGGGTCCAAGGTGGAAAATAACAAACGACACCCAGTCAGGTGGACCGCCAGCATACCTCGGTCTAAGCCAAACTTGTCGAGAGTCGTGTATCTGTCCACTCTCAAGGGAGGCTTAGAATAATCCACAACGAACATTAGATTATGAGCCTCGGAAAAGGGCGGATGCTGAAGGCTGCCGTGCAATCGCGTAAAGCCCATGACTCACATCGGGCGAAAGTAGGGAGTGAATAATCCATAATCACATTTAACGTCTCGATGGCCATCCTTTCCTCCGGTGAACGCCCTTTGGTATTGGATCGTTGAGGATATGTATCTACAACTAGCCACGATGCTTTGCTTTATGGTTCATTTCCACTCCTTTCGGCAAAGATACCTTGTCCACTCAAATCTGTCAAAGAGGCTTCCTTCAATTGGCCCGATTTAGTTACCTTCGCCCACTTGGGACATTGGACATTATGGGGATCATAAACACCAACAAAGACCTTGTTGCCCTGTTCCTGGAGCAAGCCACCGCTACTCCTGATGCTGTAGCGCTCGAAGATGAGAGACGATCCCTCACTTACGCACAGCTCGACAGAGAAAGTGCAAATCTGGCCGAGAGATTGCGTAGTTACGGTGTTGGCCGTGATGACCTCGTTGGTGTCCTGATGGGAAGAAGTGCCGACTACGTTATCGCTGCTCTGTCTGCACTAAGAGCGGGTGGTGCCTTTCTGGTACTTGAAGTGGCTTATCCGGCTCGTCTCCTGCAAGAAGTCATTGACGATGCGAAGCCAATTGCCATTCTCATTCAAGCCAAGTACAAAAGGAACTTCACTCATCATTCACCGATCGTTGTTGTCGATAGTCCGGAAAACATGGCCAAGGGGGAAATATTAACCCAACCCCAGCAGCCACGTGCTTTATCAGAGGAGAGCGATTCGGAACGATTGATGTTTGTCTCCTACTCTTCCGGTACCACAGGAAAGCCTAAGGGTATTATGAACCCTCACAGAGCTGCCATTTGCTCCTATGACTTGCGTTTCGCTGTCAGCGACCTGAAACCTGGTGATAGAGTGGCTTGCAACGTCTTCTTCATCTGGGAGATGTTTAGACCCTTAATACGAGGCGCCACAACTGTGGCTATCCCCGACCACGCCAGCTATGATCCGGTCACTCTCGTTGAGCTACTTTCTTCTTGGCGTATCACCGATACCCTTATGACACCCACCCTCTTAACCACAATTCTGTCCTGGCATCCTAAACTAGGCGAGCGATTGCCTCATCTTCGCTCGTTGTGGCTGAACGGTGAGGTTCTCACTACAGAACTTGCGCGTCGTGCGATGGATGCTCTTCCCGAGACACGTCTTCTCAATGTCTATAGTGCTTGCGAGACGCACGAGACTGCTGTTGGGGACATCAGAAAGTTTGTTGACTTTGACACACGAGTATGCCCTGTTGGCCTTCCCACAGACCCCGACCATACCTATGTTCTTGATGAGGCGGGCAACGCAGTCAGCCAGGGTGTGGAAGGTGAGCTCTACGTGGGCGGGAAGCTCCTAGCAAGGGGGTATCTCAACCTCCCTGAAACAACGACCAAGTCGTTTCAACCAGATCCTTTCGCGAGCTCTGAAGACGCACGAATGTACAGAACTGGCGATCTGGCCCGTATTCTTCCCAATGGACTATTGGAAGTAGCCGGTCGAGTTGGCGGGATGATAAAGATGCGCGGGTATACAGTTCACCCTAGCACCGTTGAGTGTGCTATCTTAAAACACCTCGCCGTCCGTGGCTGCTCGGTTATGGCACACGGTGAAGATTTGGAGAGGCGAATTGTTGCTTACATTGTTCCGGAGAAGTTTGAAGCTAGGGATCGGACCATTCCCCTGATTGATGAGTATGGCCACAGCCCCACCGCCCGAAAGGCTCTTACTGACTGTCTTGCACAATACATGATCCCCTCTGTTTGGATTTCGTTGCCAGAGCTCCCCACGAATGGGGTGTCTGGCAAGGTCGATCTCAAGGCTCTGCCTGCACCGCCATCTCCAAGGCCACCAATCCCCAGGATAAAGACAGAGAGCAAAGAGCAGAACATTAAGGTGGATCGAGATACTGTTATCAGACTATGGGCGGCCTCACTTAACATGCTTCCCAAAGTTATCAGACCGGAACACGACTTTTTTGACCTAGGTGGCCACTCATTAGCCCTTGCCGACCTTGCTGGGCGACTCACCAATACCTTCGGGTTTCCCGTTCCCTTGTCTCCCTTAGCTGAGAATCCGAGTCTGTATGGACATATCAAGGCCATCACAGACGCCCGTGATGGTCACACGGCTTCTGTCGAGGCTGACTTGCCAGCTGTGCTTCGCGCAGACTCTATTCTTCCGGGCGAAATCAAGGGTACTGATTCCCCTCCACGTTCTCTCCGACATGCCGATACCATTCTGCTTACAGGTGCTACTGGCTTTTTGGGGGGGTTTCTTCTTAAGAACTTGGTAGACTCTGCCAGTGGAAATATCATTTGTCTGGTGCGATTTCTCCAGCCGGTAGAAAACTTTGTGTCGAGCGGGCTAGCCCGGATACGAGAGAACTGTATCAGTCTCGGAATATGGCAGGACTACTTCCTGGAGCGCATTGAGATCCTGCCCGCCACTCTCAACAAAGAGCGCTTGGGCCTATCTGCTAAAAGCTTCGACAGCCTGGCTGCCCGAGTTCAGATAATCTTTCACGCGGCTGCCGCAGTCAACTTGGTTTATCCGTATGCTGCGCTGCGAATGACCAATGTCGTCGGCACACGTGAGGTCATTCGGCTGGCTGGGCAAAGCGGCGCCACTCTACACTACATCTCTACAAATGGCGTCTTCCCAGCTTCAGTTGAAGGCTGGGGTGAGGACTTCACTATTGATATGGACGATGTGCCGAGCAAGCTGCCAAATGGATACGGTCAGACCAAGTGGGTCGCCGAAAGGCTCGTAGATGAGGCGAGCTGTCGTGGCATACCCGTCCGCATTTACCGCCCTGGAACGATTACTGGCCACAGTATTTCTGGTTCGACTAATGTCTGGGATTTGATCAACGCCTTTCTTGTCGAGTCTCTTCAGCTTGGGCTAGCTCCCGATGATCAGAACTGGCACGTTGAGATTACACCAGTAGACTTTGTCAGCAACGCCATCATCACCATTGCCAACCATGTGAATGAAGTCGAGCAGACCGTATATCATCTAGGCGACTCCGCTCCTGTTCACTCTAGAGAACTTTTTGCATCCCTCGCGAAGATGGGTTACGCCGTTGACCCCTTACCATGGGACGATTGGGTTGCCCTGTGGTGGGAGAAGCGAGGCAGTATAGAGATTGCAAACAATTCCTTCACAGCCGACATTCTACGCGGTGGTATGCCTAGTGCCGAGGTTCTCAGCTCAGTTGTCGTTCTGAAAGACGAGAAGACAAAATCGATTCTTGCTAAATACAACATCGTCCGCCCCGAGCTGAATGATGATCTTCTCAGAGTCTATGTGAGGCACTTCTATGCCCGTGGTTGGCTACAGCGAGCACCACGACGAGAACGAGGCATGAGAGCGACCAAAGCATACCCCAAAGGTTGCCTGTCCGGCAAGATCTCAGTTATAACAGGAGCATCATCTGGGATTGGCGCCGCTATAGCGGCGGCCCTTGCCAAAGAGGGAGCCGACGTGGCTCTGGCAGCTCGACGGACAGAGGCTCTTGAAGCCGTCAAGAAGAGCATCAGTGTCTACGGTGGTGAGGTCTTGGTCCATGAGACGGATGTTACTCAAAAATCAAATGTCGAGTCTCTGGTGAGTAAGGTTAATAAAGAGCTTGGGCCCGTCGATATTTTTATCAATTGTGCTGGTGTCATGTACTACACCATGATGGCCAACAGCTACACAGACCAGTGGGAGCAGACTATTGATGTCAATTGCAAGGGCCTCCTGCACTGCCTATCATCCACAGTCCCAGGAATGGTATCACGCAAATCAGGTCATATCGTGGCCATCTCGTCCGACGCTGGCCGGAAGGTCTTTCCTGGTCTCGGGGTTTATTCTGCTAGTAAATCGTTCATTGAATCAACCTTGCAGGCATTACGACTTGAGACTGCTGGATGCGGTCTTCGGGTAACTGCAATTCAACCGGGAAATGTTGCAACTGACCTCTATCGAATATCGACGGACAGAGAGGCACTGAAGAAGTTTGGCGAGCCAACGGGTTCTACGATACTGAGGCCAGAGGACGTTGCCAAGGCTGTCGTTTATGCTCTCAGCCAACCTAGCCACGTTGCGGTCAATGAGGTTCTAATCGAGCCTCGAGATGAACCTATCTAGAACTAGGCTTTTGTACTGGTTATGGAAATAGTATGGTATTTCTTTGTATATATTCCAATGTCGCATTCTATCTTTGCCTCTCATATGTATCCTTAAAACCTTGACTTCCAGCTCTAGCCCAGGGGACTTATTACGTTCACTTTCCAGGTTATCAGCGGCTGCCCTGACTAACCACAACGTATCTTTTCCCCTTAACGCTGATTAAAAATACCAGTTTCTTCCCTTAAATGCTTTCAATTCAACAACATGTTTTTTTGCCAAAATCGGAATTGCTCATTAGCACTGAGCTTCACTTTGACAAATGTATTTTGCCCTACCACTGCGTCGTTTAGAACGTTGCGTAACATTGGAACCTATTTCCATGCATTTATCTTGATGGCACCGAGGGCGGTAATTAGAATCAAGATTGTCGTAGTACTGAAGCTTAAGTGGTAGAGGGAAAGCATCTCACTTCTGTCACGAGGTGGACCATTCTTGTAGCTATCCAATCTTTCATAAGTAGCTGGTCAAGCAAAAACCCCTAAGCTACCAAGTTACCATCTAACACAGGGAAACTGGTTTTATCATCAAGTGAAAACAACACGCTTAAGAAATGATATTTTAGACAGCATAACAACTACCCACAAAATATTTACCGTAAACTTCTACCCCCTCATTGAAACCGTCACGCATTCGGAGGAAGGCTATTCCATACCAGCTCAACGACATCAGTTGATGCTGTGGGACGCAGTAGAGTAAGTCAGCTTTTTCAGCAAACTTACCGGAGTTGGGGTATCTACAAGGATATACAATTGACAATAGTCCATTTCAGAGAAGGATAGTTGATGTGGGCACGCCCCATGTCGTCAGATGATATGGAGAGGCGAAGCCCTGGGGAACAGGCTTCAGTCAAGATGCATGCTACTATGCAAACACACAATTTACCGTTGGGCCCATTGAGGGAATTGCATAGTATGACGCGCTTACTCGCTCTTGACTCGATAGTGGAGTCGCAGGTGACTCAACTTTGGCCTTTTGTGCAATGATCAAGCACCAAAGCAGACTAGGGGGTGTAAGAGAGGTTGATTGGTGCTGCCATACAGTTTCATTATGAGGAACGACCATACTTTTGGAAGCTGGAGGACAAGCCCCGGCGCAACACGGGAGGCAGTGGGTCCACCTTCAGTACTTTGACCGAAAGAATGGCTTTTATTCATGCAATAAGCCTCTTTCACCGTAAACACACGAATGATATTCTCGTTTGAGAGTTGCAAGTACGGTAAGGGATTACCATCAAGAACACTAGTGAATGTAAATAAGAGATTGACAGTGCTATAATCTATGCGCCAGTCTACCTCGAAACTTGTCTTGCAAGTTAGAGGAGCGTGGCTTGGCGTATTAATTTCGGATGGGCATAAAATCAACCACTCCATGTGTCATTCAACGCGTCAGACTCAAGACCACACCCCTGACGTGAGACTTCGCATCTACCTAATACTCCAATGATGTCAATCCAAGTCAGACCGCCCCAAAGACATATAAACTCAAAGTGAACATTCTCTAAGGTCTTCGAATGCCGAGTAAGAAACTGATATAGGTGACTCCCATGGCAAGAAAACCATCCAAGCTTCAGCTCTTTAAGGCCTGCAAAGGTCAGGCATGTTGAAGGAAAGAGCGAAAGTGGCTTTTCGAGCGCAGTTTCACCTATAATCTCGAGCTCAAGCTTCTCCAGATTTGGAAAGTCTTCCAAGAACGTGTCCACTTGCACTCCACTGAAGGACTGAAAATCAACCTTGATTGATAGGTGACGGACAGTCTTAAGAGGAACTCTTAGGGATGGAAGCATACTGGTGCTAACACCGTCTTGGTAGTCTCCGTCAATGCGATACCCAACATCAAGTGTGAGAGCTTCCAGGTTGAGTGGGACTCTATTATGCAGAATGACGGACAGGATTGTTGAAAAAGCCTGAACACTCGCATTGCAATTCAACACTAGATGATTGAGTTGGTCGGCCACAAATGGTTGGTCTGGGCTGCATAGACCCTGGGGAAGCTTTTTGTCGGTGATGGAGAGGCACTTGCATTTATCTAGGCTGCCCAGGGCACGCTCGATGGATTTGAGAAGTTTCGGGTGCGCAATGGATCGCGATGCGCAGTTGAAATGCTCGAAACTCTGATTGCTGGTGCATTTATGATGTAGCAAATGTTGATCTGCATCTGGCTGAAGCAGCAATGCACATATATTGAGTTTCTGGACCTGAGAGGAGAGGGAAGGAACCTCAAGGATATACAGGAGGTTTGCCAGGCTCCGCTGCTCAAATAAAAGAAACAAAGTTTTGAGGTAAGGGGTCATCATATCGTCTACTCGTTTAGAAAAGAACTCTTTATGCGTGACCTTTCTGAAGTTGAGTAGATCGTGTGGAGGGAGTAATGACAAGACCATGAACATAATTTCTGTCGGTAATATATCAAGGGTACTAGGCATCACTGATGATCTAGTGACAAATTGGCGTTTTGCTAGAATTGGGCAATAGCGACTTGATATTCCGTTTTGGTGCCTCATTCAATAGCATCGTGCGAGTTGGATATATGTAGTTCTCAAGAATGTGTGTTTTACTTGAATACCTATCCCGGGACCATGAGCATGCTCGTGAGTCGTTGGTCTGCTCATAAGCTGCTCATGAGCTACGGTCTCCATTCTGTTACTTTGGACGGGTGCACTAGCTTCAGATTCATAGAGGCTAGCTTCGTCTGGGTATGGAGTTAACATTGGCGGTTGTCAGCGCGGGGTCTGTAGCCGAAGATATGGGTACACCCAAATTGGCCCGTACGCCACGCACGGATCCCGCAAAGGGCTCAAGGAGAGCCCTCCTTTAGGCAAGCCCTCCGAGGTAATCCAAGCAAGCGCGCCGACTGATCCGAGCCATCTCTAGCTGGACCGGTAATAGAGGGGTCAGATTGGCTGCGGCCAGACAGCTGACGAATCCTCAGGACCGAATAAGCCCGATTTTATCTGTATACGGATTAAACAGTATAAAATTGGATAGGGAATAAACTGTGTTGCGGTCAAGATGGGGGGGGATGGGCCTCTAGTTAGCGCAAGTCGCCAATACACCATATTCACAAGTGTGGCTCCAAGTCAAACTTCGTGGCAAATGGAAATTTGAGGCCTAGGCCACGTGGGCTTCTTTCATCTGTCCACACAGATGATGAATCAAAAAGGGTGACTCGAATAGAGACAAAACGTCCACAATGAAATTGTGTAATTAAGGACTGTATGTCTAGTCAGTTAGGAGTTGTCTCAACCATTATGAGTGGAGCACCTACTACTACCACGGACAGGAAACGATGAACGGGTTGGTCAGGTCAGATTTAGGCCGCTAACCCCTCTGATATAATATGGCTTTTGGTATAAAGCTTTATAAAACATATATGTAAGCTTCACTGTATCGCTGCGGAGAACTTGGCCGAATATAAGCCGGGATTAACGCATTGTTCGCTAGCTTCCTACCTTTATTTTAATCAACAGGGTGTAATACCAATGACTCTGCAATGATTGCGTTTGTGGCGATATAAGCTAATGCATTATGCATGGCAGTACGATGCGATATTTCCTTCTCCTTTAATTAATGAAAGTGTTGGAGTATGCCATGTGTGTTTAAAGGTTAGACCTCCCTCTCCTCATCTTGTATAGTGTGCCTCCTGAACCTTAGGTAGAATATGTAGTAGTAAATCATGAAATTGAATAAAACAGGCTTAAAAACCTCGGTAGACAGCCAGGTTCTTCCCTTAGAAGCCAATCCATGAGACATCTTGTCTCTGCAAGCATGCTTGAGTATCGATGTGTGAAGAAGTACTTAACCCCCCCAGACCTAGAACTATGAAGAAGGTATAAAGCTAGGTCAAAGCATACCGTAGCAAGCAGACAGGGGTCGTGCCAGATGAATTCGCTCTGCGCCATCGCGACCCGAACACAAATTTCCCCCACAAGCTCTAGTCGAGTTTGCTCTAACTTACTTTCTCTTCTGCACCTGAGATCCTGGCTCCTACCAATAGCACCACATGCTTCGTAAGGCTCGTTACGTCTCGTTCTGTCGCCTGAATCGCTCCTTTGATGGTAGATGAAATGCCGCAGAAAAGGTAATGGCCCTGGTACCCCGAGGTCCCATTCGAGTACCTGTAAGAGAACTCTTTCGGTCTTGGCTATTTGACGTTTATATAGTGCAGCAGGGCCCGGAATTCCGAGGACAAAAGTTACAATTGCCATTCCTACCTGGTTGCTCTGATTCTCTTCGTATTTTGAGGAAATCATGAGGGCGGTGCCGGCTAGTAGTAGTAGTGCTTTCCACTGTAATGAATCGTGGATAGCTACGTCCATTTCGTGTGTCGCCGTTACCAGAGTCTGCTCATCCTCGGCGACTTCAAACAAGCCCAAGAGGTGGGCAGCTATCGTCACGGTCGATTTTCCCTTTCTTGATGCAAACCTGTCCATAATACCGACGGCTAGTACACATGTGTCTATTTTAAAATGGCTTCCGGCATAAAATATAGTTTGTACCAGAGGCTTCCGCCATCGAAGGTAGTTCGGATATAATGTCAGAGTCTGAAGAGAGCATAGAATGAGCTAGAGAGTACGAGATCGATCGGAAGTTGGTTTACCTCTCTCTCTTTTTCCATCATGAATAAAAAAATATCATCTGCATATTCACCTAAACCAGCATGCTGTTCCATTGCTGGATTAGTTGAGGTTGCGTCTTTTCGTGACATTGTCTCACATGAGCAGTAGATGTAAAGCTAAAGTGATGAACTAGAAACGAGATGGAGAAGAGCATATTAATATTCGGCACTGGGGAATCTGCCCTCGTCATTCTCAGGGAGAGTGATGCGGAAGTTATCCTGGGTTAGCACATGACTATGCTATTTGAGCTGGAATGATACTTATTATCTTGATTAAATTGTATAGGTTATAAATAGATTAAGATATAAGCCAAAGCAAGCTTGATGGAAGATGACAAGGCTGAGATATGTAGGACGTGATTTAGTTGTATAGACTTACAAATTTATGCTAGCTATACCAATCACAATCTTAGAGGAAGTACGGCATGCAAGAGGTATAGCCACTTGCTCAGCCCAGTCATCTTCTAATGCAAGATCCTTCGCACTCGTAGCTGTCTGTTTGGACCACGCCAAAATCTGGCTGAGTGAAAAGTAACCGCTGTTCGAGGCCAGACGGCTTTGTGACCTGGGTACCACGACTCAGCACAGGACATGATTTATGAGCCCGATGCTTTAGCATCTGTGATTACTGCATGATAAAGCCTTTAACTGGATTTAAACGACTGTAAAACTGAAACATCCTCTAAGAGTAATAAAAAAACAGCTTGCTACCGTACAGCTCGTAGCTAGGGACTTATGCCCGACAGTATATCACTATAAGAAAAGCAGTACAAAGTCAGACATTTCTCAATTCATGCTAATCATATGGACAGCATATTAACTGGTTGGAACCAGACTTCGGTCCACTGGGTTAGTTGTGTTGACTTCCTTCGGAGGATCTTAGGTTGCCTCGAGGGCTCGCCTAGGTGATCAACCATGGCACGAAAGGCTAGGGAACAATCAACAACTCGCAGCCTTACAATTGTGAGATTGGGCCCGCAAACAGGTGACGTGATTTTCAATTATCAGGACAAACAACAAGATGAGGGCAAACAAGCTTGTTAGACAGGACAAGCAGCAACTTGGAATTTTACATATAGACCTACTTGGACCATGTAACTTCTATGCTCATTACCGTGTGACTGACCGACCCGCTCTGGCTCACAACAATCATAAGCTACCAAACACCCTTCAAGAGATGACTGGCATGAGTAACACAGCTACGCAGCTGCCAATAAGGCTACTGATTGAGCCGTCACAAAAGCATATTATTCTGTTTTTAATAGGGAGGGCTATGCGCATATTGCCTTCCAAAAGCTGAAGTAACCTGGGATTATTCAGTATGTTGATTTGATACATGTCGTTAAGACGTCATAAGCTTTCAGTATCTATGAACGCAAACGCTCGATATGATTATTTCTGGGATATAAGGTGTAACTCAGAAACTGCCAACTATAATACGTGATGGTTCTGATGATGTCTGGTGAACCACAAAAGAGATGCTGGTCGGCTGCATTAACAGGTAATTTAACCAGTACTTTGTACGGCGGGTCGTTATTGATCGCGCATTACGAAAGACCGATATAATCGATTCAAATATATATGCTTAACTGGCATGTTCTAAATGCCGAGCTGACCAAGGCTATATTATCCATCTACCTCGTTCCAGTATACTAACTAACCTGTAACACCTGATGTTATTTCCACGAGATATATCAAGCGAACTCGCTCTTTAGGTAGGATTTTTTTGTACCTTTTTTTAGCTACCTACCTGATCTGCACTTAGCTTAGGATGCAGCGACAGACTTCCCAGAACCATAGATGATGTTCTTAACATTGAGGTTCAGCTCGCTCGTAGAGCCAAGACCGCTGGGGCACTTTGCTTGATTGCTGATGGCAAGGTTGAGGTCGCACTTCTCATTCACACCATGCTTGCAAACAGGGTCATTGATATTGTAAATGACGAAGTTGCTGGCCACCCAGCTCTGGGGCTCACCTAGGCACCCAGCTAGGTAATTCATCCAGTTGGCAGCAGAAAGGGGAAGCTTACCGTCGTCGAGAAGGTCCTTACACTTAGAGGCGTGGACATACTCGTAGTTCATGACGATACCACCGCCCTTCTGAGGATCTTCCGAGGCAGGTCTTCCGGAGACAAGGTAGTTCCAGGCATCATATGAGATATCGTGAGCACTCCCGGAAGAGTCAATCTTTAGAAGATTGACAGAGCGTCCGTCATGAGACACCTTGACGCAGATGTTGTTACAATCAACAGAACCCGGCCAGTAGGCAACACGGTTTGTATCGATCTTGCAGCCAAGCACACCGATGCTACTGGAGTAGGATTCGTGAGGAGTAATACTTGCAAAGCTGTTAGCTGCCATATTAAGTGTAGTAAAGCTCAAGGTGTGCAATAATATGTTGAAAGTGCTAGTTATATGAGATTTATTGTAAAGAGTGAGCTCTATAAAAAGAAATTACGAAAGTTGAAGGCTAACTTTGACTCTTAATAGTTATAAAGTGTTCATCAATAAGACTTCGAAACACTTAACTACTGCTACGACTTTCACTATAGTATATCAATAAAGATAGTCAAGCCAAAAGGCCGCAAGGTTCACCACTATGACTAATAGGTATTGTTGCAAGTCTATGTTTTGCCAAGGGGAAACACCAACAGGTATGTAATGTTTACATAAAAGTTGTACCGTCATAAAGAGCTAAGGGAAGCTTATACGACCTAAATTTTCTGATTAATAGATACGTATTTACACCCTAGTCTTGTATTATCGCTTAAATAAATATAGTTTGCCAGCGACCCACTTCTAGGTCAAATTTCAATCTGCAAACCGGTATCCAAGGGTATTATGAAATATTTCCCATTCCTGCCATTTTTCATTAAGCAAATCTGATTTTTGTAACCAGAGCGGGAAACGCCATTTCTTATTCTTACAGTATGACCTGTGAGACGCCGTAGGCAATATGTATTTATATAAAATCATAAAATTTAGTAGCGCCTTTAGTTCTGCGCAGGGCAAATAACATCAATAATGCGCTTTGACTGGCATGTTAAATATTCATCTACCACCAGATTAATCGACCTTTTCAAAATCAGTTAAAAAAAGAATTACAATGCTACCCAGTTTCATAAACCTGTGTGTGATCGAGGGATCCGAGATTCCTCTCCCTTATACCGCAATTCATACCTATCCTTGGAGCACAGACAATCTAGCTACATTTACTCCGTACAGTTATTATCAAGACCACAGATGCACTAACCGCATGGCTATGCCAGAAAACCAATGCTGTGTGTTCTTTATCTCAACAGACATTATTGTCTTAACAGAACCTTTTTACAATAAGTAGTGGCCTTGTGAGACTGACGATATGCCAGAAGCTTTATAGCTGTTGTTGTTCATATTTGACTTTCAGTTCACTGTTCCTGTGACTAGTTGACGGCTGTTGCCTGGCTTTCTTGCTCTGTATCTCCCTCTCAATAATCAGTACAGCTTCAGGAACAAACTGTACTCGGGCATTGCGGCGCGGTTGGCGTGCGTGTAGTCTTCGGTGGATCCTCAAGTTGTCAGCGCGAGTGAAATCACTTTTGCCGCAAAACTCGCATGAGAAGTATTCGGGATGATTGGTATGGTAGCTACCATGGAATCCGTTAGCATCACCATAGTAGTATATGACGACAGATTCGACGATTTAGAAGCACTCGCGCTTTTATATGGCGTTGCAGATGCTCAATTCTCTTGTACGTGCGACCGCAACCTAAGATGCATCGAAAGCCATTCTTCCTAGAGGCATCTGGCGGCTCGATGTTTGCCTCTAAGCCAGCCGGGAAATCTCCATCAGAAGGCACAATGACCTCGTTGCCTGCATTTTGAAACTGAAAAACCCCAGTACATGGACTCTCGTAGTGGGGCCAAATTGGACTAGCGAATGGATGATTTGTGGAAGAGTCATATTCCGAGCCTTCAAAATGCCGTACCAGGTATTCAGGGTACATATGGATTTGTGCGTGGGGCAAGTCGGGTAGCTCCTGTGTCCCAGGGAGAGCCGGCTGGTCCTCCATGATCCATGAGGAAGGGGAATGAAAGTCAAGGAGGGCTTCGCCGTTGGTCCATTGGCACGGCAACTCCTCATCGATCCCTATCGTGTTGAACAGGGTTGAGGTATCGCATATGGGAGTGTCTATAGGAGTTGGATAAGACTCCCGTGGCAACGTAACATTCTGTGTTTCGATGTGCATTATCACGATGGCTGGGAAGGTTGAACATAACTGCGTCCGCGAGGGAACTGGCCTAGACTAAGACATTTGTTTGTAAGATATTTTATAGTAAATACGATGGGCTTAGATATGGAGCACCAACAGGCCTGTAGTCTTGGTTCTCACTAGTTTCACATAACAAATCCATGTAGGCTGCTGGTTTAACTTCTATGACCCACACAATTACACATAAAATGATAGGGCTTCAATGATCATCATACAAGCGCTTACGGGACCGTTTTATCCTTGTCTCATAGGTGAGTACTCTAACATTCAATTTTGGTAATCAATTTATGGTGCTAGCTAGGCGAAAGGGGCAAGGGAGAAATACAAACAACCTCACAACGGATCGAAAGTTGGCGAATTTTGACTGTAGTTGGAGTAGCTTGATTTTTATCACCAAGGAGGAGGTTGGTACTTAGACTTATCTGGTATTCACATGATAGCCTTGTACTCAAAATGTATTCATGATGATCAGTGGTCTTCAAGGCTTTGTAAAGAGACTAAATGGGGATTGAGGAAGAGCCCTAACTCCTATGCAATGCCTAGAACTTGGAAGCTGCGAATCTGACACGCTGAGGCTGTACTCGCACCATACCGTATACTTCCGCTTCTTCTAACCGCTCAAGGGCCTCATCCTCGGTGATGCTGTCTCTGTTGATTCTTCGATAAGTTGGAAGCAAAAAGGCCTCATCGATTTCGGTATATATACCATGTTGGATATGGATAACCTGTCCGTTCCTTGAGAGGTCGGCCATAAGATAAGCCGCACAACGGGCTACAACTGAAGCAGGTTGAACTTTGACGCTGATCTCATCTAGTAAACTCTTCAAAGACGGCAGAATGTTGCTTTCCGTCCAACTGGGGGCCAATGTGTTGACTCGGATTGGGAGTTGGGCGGCTCCAAGTCGCGCAACAAGGCCTCGCCCAAAGCCGAGGACGGCGTGTTTGGCGGCACCTGGTACATCCTTAGCTCTGTCGAAGATATTTCGGCATCCTTGTTTCTTTCTTACCATAGTCAACGGCCCGAAAGCGCTGCAAGCCAGTCGCAGAACCTGTGATCACGATGCTTCCTCCGTCCTCCTGCTGCCGAAGATAAAAGATGGCGAGCGCCGAAGTGTTGACCGTGCCCTTGAGGCTTACGTCAAACAATTGAGTTGATGGCTCAACTGCATCGCCGTTTTCATCAATCTGTGTAGATAAGTAGTCGGTTCGTGGCCCAACTCCGGCATTGACGAAGACATGATCGATATGTCCATGTATCCTTTTTGTCGTCCTGAAGAGCAGAAGTAATTCCTTCCAGATAGCAACATCTGTTCGAATGAATGTATATGCACCTTCCACGTCTCTCTCAGGAGCCTTTATATCCCCACAGACCACAGAGGCCCCGAGAGATAGCAGTAGTTCGACGGTAGCCAGACCTATACCAGAGGAACCCCCTATTGTAGAGGGTTTAGTGGTGAGCGGAGTTGCTTTTAATATCGTCGTATACACTACGTATCGATTGGTGGAGGGTTTTGCAATGATACATACCTGTGACAATGATTACTTTGCCCGCCAAAGATTTCAAGTCATCGGTTTTGATAGTGAATTCAGCCATCACCCTCGAGTATCACTCAGTGACTTTGCAAGAGAACACGGTAGTATAGCCTCCAAAGTTTCGTCTGAACCCAGGTTACACTTAAGTATAAAACCGATATGGAGTTCCTGACAATGGACAGAGCACAAGTTCAGTGACGCAGGCCTTTGTGCTGCTAGCCTTTCTGCCTAGGTGTAAAGTAGCTAGAGCCACCTCACCGCAGGGGAACACATTCACAGCATGTTTACCGTCCCCAGGGATTTTAATAGTAGCGAGGTGCCTGTGGCAAAGTGACAGATAATTGTTACGTCCTTTACCGGTCCCTGTCTCTCCAACCACAATGTATATGAGAAGCAATAGACCAATAGGGAGACATAATTGCTTATACGTAAGTCTAAGACCTCATTCGACGCATGGGGTAAGGAGGTGGAAAGAGCCGACTATATTCTTAGCCAATGAATAGGACGTGTTAGTACAGTCAGCCGCGGCTCAGCGTGAAAGGATCGCATCTTGTGGAATTGTCCATGTGGAGCCCAGGGCGACGTGTTAAAACAATTTGTGACTCATTTAGCGAAGCTTATTTAATTGAGAATTCAGTCCCGATTGCTACCGAATCTCCAGTCTACTAATCCCACCGGACAGACAATCTTTTCCGTCCAATGTCACCAGCCCGTGTAATCCTTGCCTCTCATAGCCATCTGAACAGTGCAGTCATCACTCGCCGCTTGACTCATCATGGGAAGGCGGCGCAGGCCGATTATAGATCAGTTGTCATACAGCCACTCCTCTACGCACCATTGGGCATGGCCATCACAATATCGAGCTTTTTAGCAAGATATTCGACCTTAGCGAGCGGGGAATGGAAGGATTCAGCTCATATCTAAAACGTGAAATAGTAAGAGGGTTAAGCTAAATATTACACCTAATGAATGTAGATCAACCTACGGACGACTTGCTACTTGTCGGGTTAATCGAAAAAGAAAACCCCGAGAGTCCCTAACTAATACTTTCAATGTCTTTCAAGCTGCCTCCCTTAAAAGGCACCTGTATCGGTATCTTACCCGGGACACAAGACCATTTTCGCCTTGCGAGAGCTTTAGAAACTCATGCTTTGACGGTTTAGTATATTTACTGTCCCCGAATTCGTTGAGGTAGTTTGCCTGCTTCAGAACTTACCGTTGGAGATGGAATGGCAACTTTAGAGACTCTAAGAAAGTCGTGGGCTAGATACGATACGAAAGGCTTCCCATTTTTCTGGGGCAATAGCGAATAAAAGAAGGCCGTAAAAGCGGCCTGCCAGTATTGGCTTATGCACTGCCCTATGACCTTTTCCTGTGCCCATGTTGGGGAGTTCTGAATAACTATCGCAGGTTAGTAGGTGAAACCGGCAGATGGTGAAAAAGGCCATGGCTAGAAGTCATTACCAATTTTTACCCGCCCTGCAAGAGAAACGCGAATTTCATCGAGCTCAACTGCAACGGGCGCCTCTGAAAGGTGTCGAAACCCACTTATGATCTTCAGTACGATTAGTGAATTTCTCGGTACCATGTCTGAGTTCGGCTTATCTTACCTGAGTTGTTGCGCATGCTATCTCTGCCTCTGTTAATTGAAACAAATCGGCAAGGCTTAATTCAAGATATTCTTCTACGAAAATAGGGTTCGATATTGCTCCATATATTGAGTATATCGTCGCGATGTCGGGATGAACAATATATTGGAGGTCGGTGAAATCCTGTACTGAAGTATAACGCTTGGATCGTATCGCTCCAGTCGTTCGGTTGCGTACTAGGGACGAGAAATTTTGATGACCTATAGTACTAACGCTAATTGGGTCATAATCCTCTTCAAGCGTCTTATCAAGTTTTACCACTATCAATCGTTTTACTCCGGAGAGTCTCACCATCTCGACGCCCCGCATTATGGTTAGTAAGGCCTGAGTCCTGGTCAAACAGCTTTTATTGGGTAAGTCCGTATATAACAGTATCCATTTGACTCGATGCGTAAAGTGCGAGAGAGTACATGGTGTGGTCCTTCTTAAAGAGATATGGCATACTGGAGTCCTATATATAGAAACGGACTTGAACCAGCTTCAGGAGGTTGTCTTACAACACTAGGTAAGGTAGTGTTAATAGCATGAGGATAAAGGCTCAGCGCAGCGACTTTTTATCAACACGCAATACTGTGATAATGACCAGATGCATGTTGTTAGTGTCGAGATATACATTGCTTGCTTCAATCAACGCTTTCTACGCTCTAGTGACGGTATCAGGGATACATTGGGAGTGAGTCATGACAATCCTCTCCTGAATAGTTGTGGATTCTGCTTGCCAGGCGTTCCAAATTTTCCGCTTCCTTTATTTACCATACCTTATCATTCCTATGAAGGAGTCATGTATGTAAGGCCGTTGGCACTCGTTCGCTTTGCTCATCAACATTAGGCACCCTCACCAAGAAAAACGTGCACAATGTCTGTGTATCCTTCTGCTGATGCTAGATTCAAAGGTTTGCTCAATAGTGACTTGTATGTGCATTCTCGCCGGTGCCCTGTCTCATAAAAGTGCTACAGGACTTCCTACTTTATCTATCTCTCCTTTCCAGAAAGACCAAAGCAATGCTGCTGGACTCTTACTTGAGGTATATAATTGGCTATCCGTCTAGTGCAAGCTACAACAGTTTTTTACTTTTGGCTCAAGAAAGGCGGCGACAACAGTGTAAAGCTACAACGGGAGTATAAGGAGTGAAATCTGTGATTCAACGCCGTACTGGATAATTGTTACGTGCAGTTGGCCTTTTCGATGCACTGTGGCTGAGAGCTTAAATCAGCAGACAGAACTTACTATTGTCCAGACAAGGCAAACGACCCCTTCGCATCCAAAACGGTTTGTATATTCCCTGATCAAATGGTATAATAACCTAGTTTAGCTAGAATATACTAACAAGGCATAACCTCCATGGGATGGCAAGCAAATAGCAGCTCGTGGCTAGCATTGTCTTAAGTTCAGCCACTCGGCCTATAGTCAGGACGGAGAATCTACGGTAGCTACTAATAACTCCACTCACGCACAGTGATAACCTCTCCTTTCGTTGTCCCACTGCTGATGGAGTCTTCTATATGACGTCAAAAAGAATGCGTTAGCGATGTGTACAAAGTCCAAGACGATAGGATTACTTGTCTTAGGAGAGCATTGCTCCCCGTCAACATTGGTCTACCCCCACTCCACTACGAGATCACAGACCAGATTTTACAACACCCTTATTTTATTAGTGGGGATGGGGTCAGGTGAATAGATATGAACCGTTAAATGAAGTCTCCATTTAGTTATGTGGATACATTGTGAAATAACGCCACTCAGACAGCGCGTGGGAACATACTCCCTCAACGTTGGTACTTAATGTGACCATGACTTTTGATCATCCTGTCCATGATAAAAGTGGGGTGCTAAGCCTGCCTAAGAAGCCAGCGGTTACTTTTGAGTGCCGAAATACCGGCCAGCCTGGGATGCGAAGGGTTAATAGAGAAATAAGAACGAATTGCATAATTGATTTTCTTTCCTTGTTGCTGGTTTAGCCGCTGTGGGGCCAAAGGATTGAGAATGTACTTCGTAGGACTTTGACTCATTGCTCCTGCTGTCAGGATATGCTTTAGGCGATATGGATTTACCTCGGCCTCGTACGAAGATTGGCCACAAGACTAACACCCTCCCACACCGTCCCCAGCCTGAGGCCTGCGGGGTGTTTTCACAGATGGAGATTCATTTCAGAGAAACACCGTCTTTACACATGCATATACACACGGGATTATCAGAGCAGGTGGGTTCTTGATACGCCCTGCGTAGCCCTTGCCTCCGGGAACAGCTTACTCCATTCGTGTATCCTTTGATTTAGCCTCTATACTTGATGTTGCTTGTTGCCTAAATGATTCATATATGAGCTTATTGACTTTTCGTAAAACGGGCTGGAAATTTGAGCTAACGATGGCATCCATCACCATCTTTGAAGGGCTTCTATACGCTGCTGTATTCGTGAGTAAAACAGTCTGTCAGCACCCAATATCTTCATTTGATGCTCATGGAAGTTGTGACAGGGAATCATTTGGATCTCTGTATTGGTCATTTACCGGCTATTCTTCCATCCCCTCGCCCAATATCCTGGACCCAAGCTTGCAGCATGTAGTCAGGTAAGTCATGTATAATCGCAAGCTCCTGAAGCTCCATCGTGCTAATCACCCCGTGAACTAGTTTTGGTTTATTCAAGCGTGGACCTCTGGACGCTATCCCTTTGTGATGAGGCACCAAGTCCACGACAAGTATGGTGATGTCGTAAGGATTGCACCGAATGAGCTTTCTTTCCGGTCCCCAGTTGCTTACAAAGACATTTATGCCCGTGTTTCTAAGGATGGTCAGTTTTTAAAAAGTGAAATTCTTTATAGCACCGGGTCAGCCGCCATGCGACCTAATATTGTATTTTCCCGGGATCCACAGGACCACCGACAGCAACGGAATGAACTCTCTCACGCTTTCAATGGTCATTCATTGAATGAGGCTCAGGCTGTGATCGAAGACTACACAGAGCTATTCATAACCCAACTTGGGGAGAAGGGGGGGCCGGAAACCAAGGGTGTTGATGTCTCGATTGCATACAACTGGCTTACTTTTGACATCATAGGTAAGATGGCACCTCGACCACAGTTTGATCCATTTTCGGTCTAATGCTTACGCGAAACAAGGGCATCTCACCTTTGGAGAACCGTTCGACTGTGTCAAGGAATGGAAACATAGCGAATGGGTTACACTCATCTTGGGTTTCGCGGCTCAGCTTAGTTTCGGCACCGTTCTGAACCGGCTTTCAGTCCCAACCTTTTGCGTCTCATTATTTCTACCGACGACCCTGAAGAACAACTTGATATCTCACGATCGGGTTACAGATGGGAAGATTTTTAGATTGATTCAAGACAGCAAGGCTCAGGATGACAAGCACAAACAATCTCTTCAGAAAAGCTACTTCTTCGACCGTACCATACGAGAAAGCAAATTCGACCCCGTTCATCTCCGAGAGCAGGCCAAAGTGATGATGCTGGCAGGATCAGAGACAACAGCAACGTTTCTTGCTGGCATCACCTACCTCTTACTCAAAAACCCGGAGACATTGGTGAAGCTTCAAAACGAGGTCCGTTCTGCATTCTCATCAAAGAAGGAAATCACGAAAGACTCGACTTTGAAGCTTCAGTATCTGTCTGGCGTTATTGAAGAGGGCCTTCGTCTCTTCCCGCCTGCTCCCTTTGGTCTCCCTCGTGTCTGTCCTCCTGGAGCTATGGTTGATGGATGTGCTGTCCCTGAAGGTACTGTTGTCTCCGTTGATAGCTTCGCCATGTCACATGATGCACGGAATTTCAGTGACCCTGATGTATTTCGGCCTGAGCGTTGGGTCGGCGGTGGCATAAGAGATAATCTCGCTGCCAGTCGTCCTTTCTCTATTGGACGTCGAGCTTGCCTAGGATTCAAGATTGCATATATGGAGGCGAGAACAATTCTTGCCATGATGGTATACGCATATGACTGTGAGCTGGTCAATCCAAACCTCCGGTGGTTTGAGGAAGTGAGATTCCATATGACCTGGAAGAAGCCAGAGTTACTGGTTCGGTTTCATCCTAAGCAGCAAAAGCCTGAGTATGGCGTAGCGCCTGAACAACTTTAACCACGTTTATAGAAATGGAAAAGGTGTTTGTCCTTCTAGAAAGAAAAAAAAAACATATATAGATTGACATTTGTTCGTTCTTGTATATAACTATGCGGAAGAGTATAGGAAAACAGGATATATTATTTATTTTGTGTTTAATAAATGTTTTTCTCTTTTCCTAAACCTTCTTCTAGTCTAACCATCCCTTACCTAAGAATCAAAGCTTTATATAATAATAATTAAGCTATCTTGTCTATTTTTATGCTATTAATTTATTATACTAAAGAAACTAAATATTTTCGTTTACAGTAATAATCATTTCTCTTAAGGATTTAAAATCTAAAAAGAAAAGTTAAACAATTTAAGAATATTATAAATTATCTTTCTTCTTTTCAATAGCTGTTTCATTGGACTTGATATTGATTTTTAAATATACAGTATCTGGGATGCTTCACACCAAAATTCCTATCTCAGCTGTTCCAGGAGTGGGGTTTCATGCTAATGCTTTATTACGAGAAACCGAATACCAGAACCATTTTACCAAACTCTTACATAAAGTGTCTGTAATGTTTCTTTCAAGTACGTTGAGTGGTGTCATCGTGCAAAACGCTACGATTGATGAACCCTGTTAGAGTCTGCAGTACTGCTAATGCCAGTTTTGGTACATCCTTCAGATTTGCTGACGATACCATTCCTTCTATCCCTACTGCGTCTAGCCATCGCTTCATCTGTTGGGTTTCAGGTCTTTGATTACTCATTATAGCTAAAGATGCAAGGAAAAGGACAAGTCGAAAGATGAAAAGAATCTTTCGGCAGGTATATTCGACAGCATATGTAAGTAGGGCTAGTACCAGTAAGCACCCAGAGTATCTAATATCAAGAAGCTGCATAACATGTGTGTTTGCTGAACAAGAAGCGAGTTTCAGCTACGAGGTCAAGTCCTGGTAGATATAACTAGGAGTATCTGTAAAAACGGAAGGTTTTCCCAAGGTTGCATATTAATATTTCCATACAGCAATAGAAGAGTTTATGTATAGAGAATAAAGTTAAACTAAGAAACTTATTATTAGTTTATGAGAGCTAGTAAGGTGTTATTGTTTAGATAGACCTTTTTACCGGGAATTCACCTATCTTTGGCTTTGTATGGGCTAGGCCGTCATACTGGTATTGTTCATTCAGATGCTATAGGAACACTTGGGTAGATATGGCTTCTCTAACGCAAGCTAATAAAGTTGTAGAGGGGTCTAATAAGAAAAGCGAACACGGGACCTACGATGCTACGATGAGAAGGTCTTTTCTTGACCGTGCATAGGCGGCCTCTCAAACCAGAAACGACTTTGGTCTAGTAGTTTCGCCCGTAGTCAACGAGAATGCAACTTTTGTGCTTGATCTGGCGTGGCAAGCTGCTCGCATCATCCCACGCCACATTCCCGAGATATTCAAACTCACCGCCGGGCTTGTACGAGTGCTCAAAGTTGCGCACGCAACTTCCAGCATATTGTGTGTAGACCTGACGTCATGCAACTACGTCTCCGTCCATAGAAAGGTTATCGCCAGAGGAAACAGCTGCCCAGCCATGAGTATAATAGCCGGTAGGGGCCAGCTCTCCCAAAACGCCGCCAATCAATTGCTCCTAACTAAATCCCTTCACGCCTATTTGACTTACGCTGCTGGATTACATACACGACAGACTTTTCAATATACAGATTCACAAACCGGCTTCAGACAGAAAGTATACTAGGGAAGATAGTTGTAAATCCAGGCGTCCTCGCCCACTCTGGATATTCGGCCGGTGTCTAGATATGGCTCTATGGCCGTTGAATTTCGAAATTCTCTACCATACCGGGATTACTTTCCTGTATCACACTTTCGTGCCTGACTAAGCTTTCGCAGTTGACTACTGAAGCCTAAGACAATTGGTACAAGCGATCAGGACAGGAGATCCGATGAATGTACCAAAAACATGTCCGACGTCACCCGGCGTAGACCTGCGGCTGTTTACCCTGAACCAAAGGTGGAGGGGAAAATCTGGGGTCTGCTAAGCCAAAACAGACACTAGTACCACTAATTTGACGGTATGATCGCGGTTTTCATAATGCCGATAGACAGGAGTTGTGACCCAGATTCCCACTAAATATCGATTTCGATTCCTGTAGCCTAATAACTGGTAGAGTGGAGAGCGTGCACCATCAAGATTTCTAATCTTTGAACCCAGGCACGCGGGTGTGAAGAAAAAGTATGTTGACCAAATAGAGGTCGAAAGCACTAGGTTCTCTGTGCCGGAATAAGCTCTCAGCCACAAGTCTCAACTGCAAATAACACTTCTAGATAACGGTCGAAAGCACGATATAAATAAAGATAGATCCCAACTCAGTCGTCTTGTTCAGATCCCGTGATATCGCAGTCTTCGACAGCGCAACTGAAATTAGCTGCTAGGGAATCAGGAAACTTTTCATCGGAAGCTCGCGAGTCTGAATTATTACGCTTTATCTTAATGCGCTTTCTGGTTTTATAGCAGTCGGCACAGTAGACCTTTTCTTGTTACTCTCTGTCTGTGGCAGGTGTATGATAGATTATATTACATGACCACACTTCTTCAGGGCCCAGAAAGGGCGCTCCTCGCGCTCTCGCTTTCGTTTTCTCTTCGATGTGTTCCTGTGACTGTGTAGCACGGTATCGTTGGGATTATAGGCCAACTCCCTACCACCATTTTCAGAGTCCTTTTCGGGATCGGCGCAGGTATCGCGGGTAAAGCCTCCTCGAGTTGGCGGAGGAGAAGGCGTCCGGGGCCTGCGGTTGCGTTGCCGAGGTAAGGGACAGAATGCTCCGGATATCAAAAGTTCACGAAAACTAGTCGGCTGGTCCCACCTAGTAGCTGATGGCTGGCTGGCTACTGTGGAAATATTGCGATTGGCTGCTCTCCATGTGGCAGATCTTCTGTCAAAGGCATCTGTAAATCGGTTCACGCCATGATCCGAGTTATTAGAGAATATACTACTGGCTGACCTTGAAGGAGGTCGGGGTATCCTAAATCTTCCGCTCGCTGTACGGTCTCTGTGTGGCGTTTCAGTCGGAGAATCAGGCGAGCCTGTGAGGTCAATAAGAAGAGCCAGCTCTCGCGAATGTGGAAGAGGCTGAGGAGGGACAATTTCGGAATCGATCATAAGTTTAATAAACGGGGAGCCGTGAAACGTAACAAGTGCAGACGAGCCTTGGTTTAGGCGATGTGCTTATGTCTCGGGATAATTGAAGCGTCTTCTTCTCCTAAAGTTCATATCAGCCTTGTTGCCCGCTTCATACATCGCGAAGAGGTTCGTTGGTATCAAGGCAAGTAGCGATGTAAACAAGCGAAGCTTTCTACAAATACACAAAAAGTCTAGAAATGAAGCTAGCACCAAGTAGAATATCATCAGCGGTTGAGGGATATGGCCTATTGATGTGGAGAAGCCTTTAGCAAAGATCGTTATAGCCTCTGAGCCACCCGGCCGAAATCCCCCTCTTATTACGCCTCAACACAAAAGAGTAGCATCACGGGTATTGCCGTATACTTCGAAGAACGAGATCCAGCTGGTATATCAGTTAAATGGCATAAAACCTGGACAAAATGGGTATGAGAGAGATCTCCGTCGTTTCGGCATGAAGTGAGCCAACAAGCTAGATCGTAAGACTGCCGAAAAAGCCATAGAGAAGCTTAAATGATTATAAGGTAGATTGGTCACTGCGAGCCCGTTATCCGACCCCCGGGGACATCAAAAAGTCCAAGGAAGCTAAATTGAAGAGGCTAGAGAAGCAGCACAAAAAGGAAGCCGAAAGGAAGGAATCTCGAAAAAAGAAAACTAGCATTATAGTCGCCGACGATTCAATATCGTGACACTTTTATGCGCTATTTAATTTACTTATAAATTGATATAGATATAATGCATCGAAGTCATCATGGCAAATGACGTCGGTGTGTAGAAATCGGGTTTGCAAGGAAAGTGGAGACACGACTCTACCGCTTTACGCAAGATCGAAGTCTTCTCGCAGCAACACCTAGAAGACAGATTCATATGTTGGCCATTGTAGAGAAGTGTGTCATCATTATTTTCAATTCTTTATTACCTGGGCCTCGGGATTCGCAGAGTAGAGTAATTCGGCTGAACTATTTTGGCTTGACTATTAGCCTGGGGAGAGGGACGATGTTAGCTTTAACTTTACTAGCTATTACTGAAATGTTTTATAAATCTGCTATATAATACTTTACTAGGGCAGAGTTGTACCACAAACGGTACAATTAAAGTTCGCTGTTATTCACTATCCATTCCTTTATGTAGAAATTTAATTCATTCCGAGTTACTTACTAGCATGGTTCGGATGCCATAGTAGGTGTTTTTGCATATCAACTTTCCCCCCCTTAGTACCTAATACACCATGAGCGCATATCGGTATGCGGTTCTCCTTTGCATATCGAATGCTCTTTATCCTCCTCCTCTTGCAATACTGGCCTTGGGTACAGACTAAGTGAGTGGGATGCCTTCGAAATGTAGAGCAGAACTCAAAGTTCATATTTAGATCCAAAGCTATCTTTACGTGCGAGTCATGGTATAAAGGGCCGGCGAGCATGAGTCTATGTTTTGGGCCCTCCTTGATCCCTATTTCTTTGTAATAACGTCCCATAAACTCTGCCTCGGTAAAGGTTTCTAATTCTACAAAGGTGTACTCACAGACGGGTTTGTAAGACCCCTCATACACCTTCAACGTGCTTTGATCAAGGTCTATCATATAAGCGAAGCTAGGTTGAACGATATTGAGGTCACAGATATCGAAGCCATCCATAATGATGTCGTTGATACCGAGCTTCTCGATATTGAGCTCCTGGAGATCAATATCATGAATATTACTTTCGGGGTGAAATGCCGAGTGGACGAATTTAAGCTTTTTCGCAGCCTCGAGAGTGGAAAAAAATGCCGGGTGGACCAATGTAACCTTTTTCTGAGCTGTGGCAGCTAAGATGAGCTTGAGCATAGCTGGACCAGAGCAGGCATCTATGTATTTATGTATCTTGTCGAAGCATTCTGGCTTATTAGAAGTGTATTCTGTGCAAAATGGCACCCAGCTGCTAATCTCAAGCAACATTTTATTAATGTCCCGTGTCGCATCCTCACGTTGGTCCTGAGATATATATGTAATTTGCTTAAGCCCCTCCTTTAACGCCTTAGTCCTCTTAGCGGAGGATAAAAATTTAAAAATGTAAGCCCCTTGGCCTTGAATGTCGCCTTCCCAGTGATAAGTTTGGCAGGCGCAAAACTTTCCTTCGTAATAGATTAATATACAGCTACTAGTGCCCATTGTGCTTTGGAGGCAGAAGTCGCTATGGAGAGATTTTACAATGTTAAGTAGTGACTGTATAAGTTATATAATACATAGAGTCTTGCCTCGTTAGGTTCCTATTTTACTCTAAGTTGGTCTTTAACAAAAATGAAGGGAAATTCTATATATAGCTTTTTTAATATAATTAGGTTTAAGAAAATAAGAATTTAGCAGAAATGCATTGCGTTTCCGGATTTTTACCAATGATCGTCTAGCATTTTCGCCCCTTCAGCCGCTTTTCAGATCCGGCTTAAACAAGACCTCCAGCATTAGCTCGTCAGCAGACGCGCCGGAGGACGGCAATATCAGCATACGTCTTCTTTTGCTTAGTTAACTTAACGGCTATGGTTTACTGACTGGTAAGGAAGTATATGATTAGATCACGGTGATGTATGATAAGGGTTTTTTAAGGTCCCGGCTTATAACACCAGCCCGGTATATTAATATTAAGTATCAGGATATGGATTAATAACGGAAGTACAGTAACAACAATTAAAATGATAGCAGCTAACTCTCCCACTTCATTCCAGGTCTATAGACCTAATGCCTGCCTTATTCAACATTGACACTACCTCATCAACTATATTAAACTTGTCAATCTCGTTATCAAATTCTTCGTCCTCCGTCGCACTGTAGACCTCCCAATTCATTGCCATCGATATTTGGCAGATATATACCTCAAATCCTGGGTCCTTGATGCCATAATCTTCGAGGGTTATATTGACCTCTGGCGAGGGACCCGCCATCTGTTCCCAGCCATGATCCTTTGACTTCAAGGTGATCCAAGTAGCAAACTTTTTATGTTTGAATTTCCGAGGCTTGTATAGTGTACCATCGAGACTATTCCAAACAACTGCATCAAGCTTGGGGTTGCTCAGCATCTCTTTGATAAAGATCGACGTTATCGAGTCTTTCTTGACCAAGAAGCCAAGACATGGAATTCCACGTTTCTTGTAGTAGTAGTATATGTGTGCGCATTTTTCTTTTTTGCACTCGTACAACGAATTTCTGCACTGTTTTTCTATTGATGTCTTCCAGCCATACCAATAACCATCAGGCTCGAGTAGAACCAACTCATAGCGCAATAGTCGGAGAAGCGTTTCTACATCCCTTTTGCTTTCACAATCCCGCCTCCGGAGATCCGATTCAAACCTTGCGTCGCACGGCTGCTTCCTGAAACTGCACTCAATGTCCCTTTTTGTCTTAACTAGCAGATGTCTCCAGGTACTTGATTTGCATATGTCGATAGGATTCATTGTTATTGTAACAAGAGAATCATTTGGCTACAAGATATATGGCCATATATACATGCCCTTTCTGCATCAAAAATAGATATAACGACTCTGGGGAAAGTAAAGAAAAGCGTTAGAACCGATTTTACTACTATTTCGGCAGCAATAGGGAATTGGCCTCAAAGGCCTGTATTAGATCAGCACGTAATTCCAAACACAGTCAACACCTGCCCATATTTCTTGTTTGAAACATAATTGTATGTAAGAAAATTCCTCAGAGTACCGACTAGAGTACAGTACCACGTAAGCGATCGACCTTTCACACTGATAGGCTGCCACCCTATTCTGGAATTATACAGGGATTGAAGTAACGTACAAAAAAACCATTATTGATACAGTGATACTGAATAGGTCTAACATAAGAAATAAATTCATAACCATACTGACGTTCAACGCTATGGATTAAGTAATTGAACAGGCTCTTATTGTATTTATACTTCGATGCACTTCCTATGAACAGGTTTCAACTAGCATCCTTGCGCCATCGTCTATGGATTGTATGATCTACTCTCTCCTCGCACTTGAATTTCACGCATCTCTCCTAAGATATAGCCTTACTCCATACCAATCCAGCTGCAACATAGTTAGCTTTGTTGGCTACTTGGTGACAGTTACCTACAATCTCTTCAGGGCTGAGTTTGAGAAGTCTGCTCTTTGGTTTTGTCCTGCCCAGAATTACTTCTCGAATCCTGTCCATTTTTTTGATTGGAGGCCCATTATATTCAAAGTTCTCAAGCCTCATCTGCCGAAGAGCATCCAGGGAGCGCTTTGGTAATGTACCCCTCGATGAGATCTTCAGATTCCTGAGCCTTGTGCAAGACGGAAGGACACGGAGCCCAAGAGTAGGGTCCTGGCCCATATCATACAGCAATTCTACCCCTCGAATTGCATTAAGCGTCTCCTGTCTTGCTTGCGAAATAAATAATGGTAGATCGTTCATCGCAGAGCAGAAAACAAACTTATGAGTTCTATAAAGCCAGGTTGCAGTGTGATTGCTCATCCACTTGTTGACAAGAAGTGTATTGTAAATGTTCTGGTACTGATAGTGTTTACATGTGAAGTAATGGATATAAATTAATTTTGGATCCTTGGAGTTCTGAAGACACTCAAAAACCATGTCAAGAACCTCTGTTGGCAGTCTGCATAAATGCCCCATCTTTGACCGCTACGGGCGATTAGAGGCACTATAGAGAGAAACGAAAAAGAAAGAGAATGACTTTTGCCAGGAGGGATATTCATGGCCTTTTGAAGTAGACCCCTATATCTCAACTAGCAGATATATATGTTCGGAGATAAGCCTTGGGATTATGCGCAGGTCCCAGAATCGCGGGGTTGTTAACTTGGTTCGCGTAATATCATGCTCTTACGTTGTACACCCCGTAAGCAACATCGATGGGCTGTAAACTGAGGAGGGTATGTGGATGGATAATCGATTTCAATGCTGACTGTATCAATCATCATGCTTGCTATACCCTGGATTTCTGATGTTTCAAGATCGTAAACATGTCAATGTTGGTGGTGGCTTATTGACCTTGACCTTATAGAGGAGGGGGGAATGACATCGCCTACGACTTCATAGTATTTGTCCGCCCTGAAACATTTCTAGTCATTACTTCAAAGGTCAGAATAACCTCCAAGCTATCTCACTATCCCCCACCCCCAAAAGCAGGTCTCCGTGATCTTCCATTCTTTGACTACATAGGAGAGAATTACACTCTGAACTCTTAGGATATCTCCAGGAATCTGGTACCAACATATTTCTGAGATATATATGCACTTCTGGAGTTCGAAGCGTTGCAGAATAGGGAATAGATCCAACGGTCCAAAGGGCTATCGAGCCCCAGGTGGCCAATACCTGGGTTATGCACAGACCTGGCGACGATAAGACATGATCGCGCAATGATCGATGGCTTAGTTTCCACAAAAGTACGGTGTGGCATGGAGAGTATACCGAGATACGTTGCCATGTGCTGGACCTCTTCGTCATCACCCTCCATCGCACAGATGAGATGTAAGAAAGCGTCAACAGTAGCACACCTTACAGACCAGCCAAGAATGAAGAGGACACGCTTCTCCATCTCAACGACAATCGAACGATCGTAGTCCCCTTCGCAGAGTTTGAACAGGTCTTGCATACGGAGCGCATCTGCCGGGGCATCGACAAGCTTAGAGGCAATGAGAAGCGCTGAGAGGCCCGCTAGTTTGTAATGCTGTTCATAAACGGTTTGTTTTGAGCAGTATCGGTCTAGAATGCCAACAGCGAGGAAGAGGGTTCGCGGCAGGAGTCTAAATGAGGAGTGCACATCGATTAAGAGTCGCATCATTTCCGGCCTCATGGTCCAAAGATGTACTTGCAAATCGATAATAGCAACGTCAGGCTGTTCTCGCTCCTATTTGAGTTAATAATGGACTGATTTTGGACGACCTAGATATCGGCATACCTCTAGATCCTGGAGTTGAAGGCCGCGATGCTCTAGTTCCTCGCATTCTGCTTGTGGTAGTTTTTGATGGTTCAAGCCGCCATAGATCGAACGAGCAGCCCAGGGGCCAGGAGATTGATAATTTCGACATTGAGGAACATACGAGGAGGACTGCATGCTGTTATCGTGGAGCCGTATACCAAACTGTTGTGATCTGGCTGAGATACAAGGCAAAAAAGACGTATTTAAAGTTAGATTCACCATGCCACAGTTCTGACCATGACTAACACAAGGCCTGCTCCACTACATCTAGTAAGAAATTCTATTTACCATGCAAAAGTGAATCTGACAAATCCTTTAGTCAAGGATCTTTTTCTCATCATCTAAGTTAATGACCACATCATAAGTGGCGGAACAGAGGGTTGGGCCAGCTACTTTCAAGATGCAGAAAAAGACGATCCATCACTGTCATCCATCCAACCGGCGTGTGCTGACAAATCTGTCGGCCAGCATCTTCTTCACAGTTTACTTACCTTTATTCATTCTTACACTTACAACGACATTCCAGTGTAACCTTTGCTTTCAAAGCCGCATGTTAGCTATTTTTAGGGCTATATAGTACCTCCGCAAGTGTATTATTTATCGATGCAAATTGTTAACATAGATTGCCATGAGAAAAGGAGCTCGCTAGATCACTATATTAGAGCAACTGAGCTATCTCAAGCAACTTACGTATGAAACATGCTTAGGTTGGGACTCCATGATGGAATCCTTGTTCCTCACTGAAGCAGGTTAAGGTTCCAGCGGTGGGGCCACATAGCTTTACTTTACCAAAAGAAAGGTAAGAATATGCAAAGTTATGCCCAAGCTCCTATGCGGTCTGTCCCTCTAGCTATTGAATTTTGCATTTCTTTTATCATGAAACGTTATTATAGGTAATTAAATATTTCGAAATCTTTGTTATTAAGGCTTTATTAAAGGAAGAAACATTTATAATTATATATAGGTAGAGATAGAAAAGAACTTAAGGCACTTAACTTATTTTTAATATACAAGCTCTTAAGTTTAACTGCTAGCCCAAGCTACTGAAACGAATAACCTTATTAAACTATATATCGCGGCTAAACTACACAGAGTCCCCTCTAACTATAACTACACCACATTCTACTCTTAGAGGGTTTGACAAATTCTACCACTACCTGAATGCTATTGTCGGAAGAAGCGCTTGAATGTTATATTACTCTAGCCACCACCGGGGTTTATGTGCCGTAGCAGGTGTGGTTGTCGGGGTCCTTACAGGTGTCAATGCCGTTTTCGACTTTGGGGCATACAGGTCAGGAAGAGGCGTTGGGAAAGCCTCAGGTGTTCCTAAGATAAGTAGCTTTGTCTCATGCCAACTTGCTGGAGACTTAACGCTCGAACGACAAGGAATAGTATATGTCGATCCCCATAGCGGCCAGGCAGTACCGGAAAGCTCAGGATTCAACTCCCGGATATCACCAGGTTCACAGCGCAAGACAGTCGCAGCATCAGCTAGACCAGCGCCTTGTTCCGGAGCCCAAAGACATATCTGCTCTTTTCCTTCAATCTTTCGAGCAAGTAGGAGAAAGAGAGTAAAAGAAGCAGATAGTGATAGTAACATTGTAAGGACTTATGTATAAGAATGTAACTTTGAAGTAGATTTAGTGATGAATTTATACTTGTATTTATTTTAGAAATGCTCAAATATAACTTTCAAACCATAGTTATATATAAACTTAAGTAAAAATGCTATTAAAGCTAATTATTCTCATAAACATTAAATTTAATATTCTAAGTACTGAGCTTTAATTACACCCTCCAATAGCCTACTCAGTCTTTAGGTCTTAACTAAATAGTCCTCATGGTCACTCGCCCAAGGGCTTGAGGGAGTCCATAAAGCTCTCGTGTATCAGCAGCTTTAAATAGGCAGGCTATACTGCGTCGGACGGCGTATTTGAGGATCTACCTTGGCCCTTTATCATCTAAGGTATGTTAAATATTCTGCATAACATAAGGCCGGGCACTATCGACGCATTGTAGTGTCAAGAAGTCATAGGGCTTTACAAACATGACTTTGCAGAGGATATCCTATAAACGCTAAGGACCAAGCCTCTAATAGGATGCTGGAGTGGCAGTGAGAGAAAACCATCAAGTTACGGCTTTTTCTGCCGCCACCATCTACAAGCAATGGCCCTGGTGGAGCGATAAAGTCACGGGGGAGTATTAGCCACTTAGGAGATGATTATGGCCAGATAGCAGGTTCAGAGGTATAACAATATTGATTCCTGATCCCTTTCCCTACCGTGCTTCTCTTCATTCTTTATGCCGGAGCAACTTCCTACTAGCTGGGTCTCAAGAAACGGATCTGACATAAATAGGCCTGGTTTTATAAGTGCTTAGATAGTAGAAGACTCTATTCTGTATCCTACTTCCAGTAGTATCATTAAGGCATCAATATGTAAACAATCTCTATAAAATTCCACTATCACTAGCATATAAAGGCCTTGATATTCTAAGATCTAACATAGAGTGAATAGTGTTAGCATAAATAATGTAGGTCAGGTAAAACTAGAATAAGCTTGATTCTAGGATGATGATCCTTCTACCACTCCTACTCTAAAGTTCTAAAGTTTTTTAATCTTTATATAAAGGAGGTAACGAAGTCTGACTTGCGCAACATCATAGCAAATGTACTCATTGTAACGCAGTTCTGTATCATTGGCTCCAGTCTCCGAAACCTTAGCGTTAGGACTGGGCTATGTGAATATTAGCACTAGAATGCTTGGGCTCACCGCATGAAGGTAAGATATATACTTACCATCTTAACGCCCTTGAGGCTCGGGTGAACAATTCCAGCGTCAACCCATTTTCTAGGACCGACTTTACCTTGGCCACATGTACTGTGTAAGCCGTTCTTCTTGGCTTTAGTTCCAGCCTTATAGTCAGATTTTCCGAGGGTCTGCATATTACCAAGCTCAGCTTCACAAAGAATAAGCAATGCCTCTCCATCAGTTTCCGTTGAGTAACAGTAATCAGCCGACCTGGAAGAGCAATCGGTGAGATAGATACCCTTTCCGAACCTGTAACCTGATACGGGAGCTTCAGGAGGCGCAATGCGAAGACCCATGCGTAGGATTCCGGCCAAATTTGTGCATCGTGAACCGTGCCACAGGAGACGACGATTGGAGGGAATCTTGGAGAACTTAGAGTTTTCAAATCGCTTACACTCGCCCTGCCGCTCGATACGGAAGATGTCTTTTGTAGTGTAAGTCATCTTATGGGCAACACCGCCTGAGCTGTTGAGGTACTTCATGAGATAGCCAAATTCACTACTATGGCGATCGAGACGCGTCATCTCTTCAAGGCCGAGGCCCTGGAACTGGCGGTTAAGAGGATGGATAAGATTCCTCGTCTTACAGTCGCTCTTCATCAGTTCGGCGGCAACTTTCATGTCAGGCAGACTCTGAAGAAGCTCTATTTCTTTTTTGAGTAGGTTCTTGTCATGTATGATGGGAGGTTGCTTTCGACCAAAAGCATGTGGAATGAACGAATAGTAGGTGTTGGAAAGCTGTTCAATCGCTTCAGCGAGCCTCATGTCCCACTTTGACGATGCCAGGGCTGGATCGTCAAGCAAGGCCGCGAGGTTCTTGAGCTGCTTGAAGCCGCTAGTGATAGTGCTCTTGCTCAGCGCGCCTAGCGGTAGTTTCTTGGCGTCGTACTTAAGGGCAGAAATCGTTTTGCTGAAGCACTGCTGGTCAAAAATGAACTCCATCAATTTCTTGATGGGCTTCTCAAGCGTGCATTCAGGAGGGGATCCCTCATCTTCCTGTTCGCCCGCCACCTTCTTGTTAGGCTCGTTTCCACTCATTTCTCCCTCATAATCAGAGTGGGGACTGTACCTACGCTCGATAAAGACATACTTGTTAGGCTTAGGGCCGTCCGTACGATCATTCCACACAAGACCTGACTTGTCTTTGAATTTGTTCTCGAACTGCTTGATAGCATCGGCCGCCGTTCCATTTCCTAGGGTAGCATTCTGACCTTTTTCACCAACACGGCCCCAACGTGTCCACGTCTTAAAGTCCGATGAAATAGGATCTTTTAACACTTGAATATTGTAAAATCTGTTTTTATTATCCGAGGAGACGGTCTGATTGAGTGAGGCGTCATAGATCAGGCCAGTCTTAGGATCGATATAGACTTTGTAGGTGGTAAGTTTGCAGTGCTCATCCAAAGGAATAACAACATCCTTTTTCTTAGACCTACCGCAAACTCCAACATTGCCCTTCAGATCTTCGGAAAAATTCATTATGTCGGATGGAATCTTCGCGCCGCCCCCAACTCTGCCGCCTTTTCTTTTCTTCCTGATACTGCCTGTTGCAGATTCATCCGTTGACTGACTCGATTTCTGTGTATTATTCCCCCAACAGTAAGTATCGGTAAACCACTCGTCGGGATCCGATGGACGTTTGAGGAGCCATAATAGTTTCATGATAGGGATTTTCTCGTGTTCTGCAATTAAGATATTACCAGTGCGTGATTTAAAGCTGGCCTCAGTAGAAACGAGATAATCAGCCTCAATAGTTTTTGTAGTAAATCGCCCACCATGTTCCCATATTAGGCTCTCTAGTCCTTTCCTCTTGTATTTATCACACTCCCTGGCAAACATGCCAGTCATGGCGATACTGAGGCCATCAAAAGGTAGTGTGTTATCACTTGCCATAAATGGAATTACCACTGAGGTATTTAGTATATTGCTCAAGGTTTCATGATGTAAAGTCTTTATTAAGTTATTTAACGTGTTAACTCTTACAAGCTTCTTAATATAGGTATTTAAATTTAATATTATAACTCATAAGGGACGGATAGTTTTACTAAGAGATAGCTTATTATAGAATTGTTTACTTCTTTAATCTAAACCAACTAAACTACGCAATCGCTTGGCTGCTAAAATTGCTGTAGTAGTCCTTGAGGCAGGGGAACACTTATCTCCTTGAATAGGTGCGCAGAAGTCGCTAGCTTCTTAAGTGGCATTCTGTAAATACACATCACTATGAAGATCGATCTACATATGTATCATAAATAAAGCACGTGCCTAACATTAGTCATTGAACATCTGGCAGTTCCAGTCAATGTTAGGCCGCCATTGATGTGATTCCCAACACATATATTCTCAGTAGTATTCGTGGTGGCATGCGTCTACACAACGGTAAATAATCGCTGTCGCTAAGCATATACTGTACCTGCTGCAATCTTTGTTTCAATAACTATTGCCATAAGGTCGGTTGCCTAAGGCTGGGTATAGCAGATAAGTCGTGGATTGTTCAAGCTCGTGGTAAGTCATTGGGCGCCTTGTCTGTCACTATCTGGTGTCATAGTCGTTCTTGTTACCGCCCAGACTTCCACCATTCAGTGCATCAAAAAGCCAGAGCAAGTCCCCAAGGTCTCTCGGTCAAGAGAGAAAAAAAGGATTTTGACCGTCATAAGAAGGCTCGTAAGGCCGTTGGTAAGGATGTTCCCTCCTGGGATGCCTCCCTTGCCTCCGATACCCAGCAATGGGCTGACCACCTAGTTTCTTCATTCTTACTCAAGCTTTCACAAGTCGACGAGGTGAGAAACTCTATATGGCTACTGATAATACGCCTTACTCTGCTACTGTAAATGCCTTCCTCACTGAGAAAGTTAATATAATGGTGAGGCGAGTTCGGTTTCCAAGTGCTTGATCTTTAGCCATTACATTCAGTACGTCTAGAAGTACACCAAGAACATCACCAAGAGTGTTTCTAAGGACAGAAATGACACTTCCTGGTTATCGCCCGCTACCTAAAGCCTAGTAGCTTGCAAGTCAAGAGAGCCAATCAACACACTGTTTCAGTGAAAAGCCTTACTAACGTCCCATCACTAGTATAGAAAAGCATTTCCATCTGGCCATAAACATCATCTATTAATGAGGTAAGGCTCGCGGGTCCGCATCAACTCTGACTTAAAAATCAACTGTGATGATGTAAACGCTGGTTCTTAATGCTTCATTGTAATTTAACAATCGCTTGAGTAGCAATTATCTCTATGCCGCTGACTCACCAGCCATGCTACACTTCTCAGATGCGGCTGTAATTGTTCTCTTTTATGCTTTTCTCCTGTCATAATCTCTTTCTACCGTCTAGGCTGTTATGATCCTCTGGCTTTTGGCGCTCTATTCCGTTATACTTCTTCGCTCTTCCCTATGTTATATTTACCCATTTTCTCATCTCGATACTGCTTAAATACTCCGTCAGTTGTTGTATTTCGAAACAGTAGAAGACTTGTATAGCCAGTACTAATTACAGTTGCTTTTATCTCCTGTCTCCCGAATTCTCTAGTCTGTAAGGTGAGCATCTATGACCAAAGGAAGGCTCAAGTTTCTGCCTTAACTCTTATGAGATATTACTTGAAAAACCGTCCTATTTGCCCTTTCTGTTTTATGCTTGATCATTTTACATTACTTGGATCTCGAGATCACTTACGACTCCGAGTGCGGAAGAGCCTCACTCTTATCAAGCGAGAGCAGCTACCCTGGATGCGCATTATGCGGATTGGCTTTTGGTCTTGAATTTAGATGAATGCCCAGAGATGGCTCTCGGTACAAACATAAGCAGACTGAAAGAGCCATGATCAGAGAATATTATAAGCTGTTTCGGGGATACAGACTGGGAAAAGATTGGGCTACCAAATGACAGCATATCTGACAGAGTTGCCGTGCTGTGTTTACTGATATGCTGCACGGATATCTCTATCATCATTGAGCGACGCGACGAATCAAGTTCCATAACGCCCTGAGAATAAGTTACTATACCCAAAGGAGCTTGGACAATGCTGGTGGAGCTGAGCCGCGCCTAGCTGGCTTCTGTCTTTACTCCTCGGTGCCACCAAACCACTACTCTGACCAGAAGAGGATTCAGCACACACTCGATCAATTGCAACCAGCCATTACGGCAAAACGCTACACATGGAAAATTTATTGCCAGAACCCCGAACCGTTGCATTGCACGATATTCCCAAGTGGCGGCGAGGAAACAAGTACATCCTCGCTGGCTATCGGCCTCTGAAAGCGGACTATCGACACGTCATCAAAAGTCTTAATTTCTTGCACAATGAGACCTGGAACATATACACGCATTTGATCGGCGCTGTGCTGCTGCTGCCCTATGCAACCACCATTCTCCGAACCATTGCTGGGCCGCAGTACATTAACGTCACAGGAACCGATTTTATCATGTTCAATATCTTCTTCTGTTCCGCCGAGAGCTGCCTGACTTTTAGCGCCGTGTATCACCTCTTCGGAAGTCACTCTTATGAGGTGGAACAACTCTGGCATCAGAGGGACTTGCTAGGGATCGTTATCCTCACTGTTGGCACCTTTGTCCCTGGGATCTATTACATCTTCTACTGCAACCCAAGCCTCCAGAGGGTTCATTGGACTGTTGTTTGTCACACGGGCCATGTGGACACACTCTCCTACTCATACTAACCAGGTGAATAGGTTATCTTTTGCGGATCCGCAACAGCGGCCTTCATCTCCATATCCAAATTTAGGACGTTGCGGTGGCGTAAGGCGAGAATCGGCGCCTACGTGGCGTTCGGTGCGTCCGCTCTGATCCCCTTACTGCACGGCGTACAGGTCTACGGGCTAGAATACATGCTCGAGTATTCGGGCATGAAATGGTATCTTGTCGAGCTCCTTCTGTATGGAGGAGGCTGCGGCATTTATGCAGTACGGATACTTTGTTTTCTACTCCCGTCCGTCTTTTCTGTGAGAAAGAGTCTCCTGACCTATGAATGTAGTTCCGTATCCCTGAGCGCATTGCACCAGGTCATTTCGACATCTGGTTTAGCTCACATCAGATCTTCCATGTATCAATCTTATGCGCCATATGTGTGAATTCGATTGCGCTCATGGAGGCATTCACAGCGTGCCATACGTTGGACACATGCTATATTCAATCTGTTCATCAACCTAGGGGCACAAAGTTGTAGGGGTTGAGGTTCAGGGCCAGGAAGCGCATACAAAAAGTGGCATGGATACTTGTCTTAGAGAATACATGGTAGGTTAAAGATAAAAGGAACTGTCGTCTGTAAGGATCTAACGAATGAAAGAAGGCAAGGAGAGTCGATGGTTAATCTTGGTATTGCCTGGCTCGTAAAGATACATAGCCACTGTTGAGCCAAGGCTGTCGGCAAGCCTATCTTTCTGAGCATTTCTGACATTCTTGGCAGATAGACTAGAAAGAACGGTGATGAGTTGCTAGCTTGGCCATTTAGATCGCTGTTCCCCTAGCCCGATCAAGGGCAGTAGTTTAGCCCCAGTGCAGAAAGGATGGAATAGATGAAACATACGACCGGGCCGTATCCACCAAGAATGTCTGCCTGATGGCCCATCCACAAGTCAAGAACTCACGGCTTGACAGGTTGTACCTAGTATGACCACTGTCTTGATGTTAGGTAGATGCGGAATCCGATATATAGCATCACATTATGAAGTTCTGGCTATTAGTACTACTGGACTCTCAGATTCGAAAGAGGAAATGAAAGAATGGACATTACATAGGCATATATATTTTCAAGCTTTATACGCCTGAAGAAGATGTTGCTAACAGAAAGATTTTAAACATGTATCTAGCTAAAAGTCATATAGATATGACGTATGAACTACTGCAGTATGAATGCAGTCCTTTATGTCCTATTGTAAGCTTGAGTGATTCATTCTAACTAATGACAACGTAGGGGTTGTTTGTAAAGCCCAGGTAACTGAAATAAATTGTACCTATACTGAACTTGCTTCACTCTAGTTAATACATGATCTTCTCGCGCCAGTCAGGGGCTTTGGACCATCGGTTTCCCACTCTATACCGTCCCCCCTGTTGAGGTGACAGCCCTTGTTCGAAATGTGGGCAATATTTCCAGTGTCAACCATTTCTTTGTTTGAAATACCTGTATCGTCCCCGGGAATCCACAAATATGGAGCCTTACTTGTGACTGATGGCGGATAATAAGCATGCGCCCGAGCATTCTCAGGATATTCTGGTTCTTTGGGGTCACCGTAACGCACCAGCCGCTCCACAGCCGCGTAATCGATGGAGATTCGGGACCTAAGCCAACCAGTGATGAAGTGAGTCTTTGTATGGTCCTCGCCTGTAGCTATAGATACGTCCTCACAGGCAATACTGCTCTTGCGCCCATTTCTGGAGGTGGCTCTTGCGCCATTCTGAACTTGTACATTCTCTGACTTCCTCTGTTGATTTTGGTCAATTGGATCTCTTGTAAATTGACATAGAGGAAAAGTGTAAAGGAGGGGGTTGAGAGCCTTCACGAGGGACACGTGGTATAGGACGGTAAGAGCAAGAAAAACAATCATCAGAAAAGTAGGTCCCACGGCCTTGGAAACGATGAACATTCCAACGAGGCACATCTCGGCTACGTAAACACCAAATAAGAGCTGTTTCAGAGCCTGAGGATAAATCAAACCACAGGTGTCGACATCGGTGTCTACGACATACAGAACATTGTATCGGTAAGCCAGATAGAACAAACCCATGCTGATAGTCGACCAGAGTAGAAGAAAAGGGGCAATAATAGAGTAAATAATGCCTGAAGCCATGTTAGCCGAGGTATTCTATGATAGCTATTAGTTTCTTACTAATAACAGCCATATTGGTGTAAATAGGCATAAGGCCCCCTAACGAAATAGTGCGGAGTGTCGTCCACTTGTCATATATCATTCGAGGTGTGTTATTGGTGAGTTTAGACGAGAGGGTAAACATGATAAACCCGAAAACCTGAGTGACTACACTGGTGGCGATGGAGAGACCTTGAACAATGAAAAAAGAAATATAGAAATTGGAAGCGGTAGGGACTGAAGATGAGAGTATGCTAAAGACGTTGTTGGGATTCCGAAGGATTGCTACAAGCGATGAAATAAAGCTGTTAGAAAGTGTTTGGACTAGGAATACCTGGAGGACTTGAAATATGAAGTACGCCTTCTGAGTAAAGAGCTCAGCTTGTGATAGTGAAACACAGCCTGACCATCTCGCACAGCTACGTATGAACTGCGGGACCAATGACATGAGAATGGATAGCGCAATAGAAGGTAGCAAGCCGGAGACAGCACCAAGAAGAACCTATGTGGATAGATTAGCACAACTCCAGAGGAAAGTACGCCTTTTACAACATACATGAGGAATATTTTGTAACCAAGTAAGGCCTGGCAGCGACTTCAAGAGATTCACTTGCGTAATGACGCTAACAACAGTCACAGGAACAACCCAAAACACAACAAGACTGGTGATGATAGCGTAGACGACACATCGACGTATTGCAACCTGCCACCATGAATAGTTAAGGCTCTTCCAGATAACTTCGTTCGGCTGTATTCCAATGAATCTAGGAGATATTTGAAGGGGAAGATGGTGTGTCGCGGTCAGAAAAGCAACCTGCGCATCGTGTTGAGTAGAGAATTCGACGAAAAAAGCAGTGTGTTTCTCATATTCACCAGCGAGCCACTTATCCTGAGCGCTTTGGGCTTCTGGTAGGAGGTCCTTGAGCCTTCTTCGGCACCACTGAGTGGTGTCAACTTTCGTGCCCATCACCCCAAAAGGGCCTGTGCGGTGGGTAGGTCGCTTATCCTGGTGACGATAGCCGGTCACGGTGTTTCCAGATTCAGAGTCAGATGTTCTGGTGGTCGGTTTCTTGGCCTCCTTGTTCCTCTTCATTTCAAACTTGATACGCTCCTTGTTGCACTGTCTGATCAACTCGATTTCTCCTTCCTCAAGCTTCACAGCCACGCTGTCGCGCTCTTCCGTGATCCTGTCTAGCTGCTTCGTGTCACCAGCGATCCAAATCCTAGCCGAGCCTGGGAAGATGCTATGGATATAGTCCTCATCAAGACACTCCTTGGGCACCGAGGTGAACAAGACAGTCCGAGACGAGATACGCTTCGCAAATTGGGGGGTCGATAGAAAGGCTTGTCGCAGGTTTATGTAGAAAAAGAATTCGCGCATAATGGCGTACATCACGAAACCATACACGACCCAGGCCACAAAGCAATGTGCGTACAGTCTGTTTCTCTTGACTGAGTCTTCAATGTTTATATTGCTGTAGGAAAGGACCTCAATTTGCTTTCTCCCATTGCCGCCTGTGGCATTGAGTGGGAGGAGAACTGGCCATGTAACGCAAAGAATAACAAAGCAGATGGTGCAACAAACGCGAAGAAATCTGATAAAAAGGTATGAATCTAGGCTTTGCCGCCGGAGGGCATAGGCATCCGGTATTTTCCAAAAAGCGCTCATCCAACGAAAGAATCCATTGGGCAGCTCGGGACTTCGTTCACTGAGATGTGGTCAGGATTGATGTTCAAAATACTAAATGCCGTTCTATAACCTACTGCTCCCGCAGGGTATCTATGTATGTTCGAGGGGCATAGAACCAACGATTCGAAGTACGGAGGACGAGGAACATGATCATAAAAAGTATTGAAGTGGTAAGAACCGGTACCAGAGTGGAAACCATACCTATCGTATTCTCAGTCATTCTTTACTTAATATTCGAAATCATTTTACGGAGTACCAGCTGGCAACTGGCCCCCTTGGTTTACTGGTGACATACCCAACAGGGACACAGGATCCGCATCACCTGCTACACCTTGGTTAGGGTCATGCAAGTTGTTCTCTAAGATTCTGATGAGACTTTCCATCCCAATGCTATCCTTTGAAATCTGATTCCATGTGGAAAGTTTACAACGAACTGGGAAGCAGAGATTCAGGTATTTATTACTGATACTACTGTACTTTTGCTCAATAACGTCGAGGCAGAATCGACTACTCTATTTTGGTGCAGATAAATCTATATATACAGAACTTTTATGCTACAGGGCTTCATGTCTCTATACGACATTGGACCGACTAAGAATAACATTGAATCTCATTTTCTGCTCCTAGCTAATCCGGCCTGTCATAAATCCTTACACAACAAACCGACCACTCGTCCAATTATTAAGGTCTGCATCTTTATCCTAATTCACTGTACCGTTGATAATTCCAACTGTCAGACAGTATGCGCTCCTCAAGGTATATCGCTTGTCTGGTTGCCGCAGGCGCCCTGGCCGTTCCCCACAAGGGAAATCTGCAGAATGGCAACAAGCATTATCAAATAGTTACAAAGTTTGAGTACGTCACTCACTATATTATCGGTGGTGCAAACGATACCCCCCAGACTACCTGCGTTTCTCAAGCTCAGAAGCTCAATTTCAAGAAGCTGCCTGACGTTTCCGTTGCTACTGCCATCTATGCCCACCCTACAAACGTGCAGCCCGTCAAGAGCCCGAAGCAAGATCCCAATCGGCATCATGTTTCCAGTTCTGGATCGAGCTACGGTCTCTCTACTGATCAACAAGAGGCCATTGACCTCCACAACAAGGCCAGAAAATCCGTGGGTAACGGCCCTATTTCTTGGGATGCTTCCCTGGCCGTAGGTGCCCAACAGTGGGCCAATCATATGGCCTCCATAGGCTTCCTCCAGCATTCTAAAGGTGACTACGGTGAGAACCTCTATGTGGGCACTACTAGTAGTCCTTACTCCGTTTCCACCAAGGCCTTCCTCGCCGAGAACAGCCAATATAACGGAGAGGCCATCTCGGCCACCAACTACCTGCATTTCGGTCATTACACCCAGTGCGTCTGGAAGGAGACCACCAAAATTGGCATGGCTGTCTCCAGAGACAGCAGCGGTGTCTCCTGGGTTGTGGCTCGCTACCATAAGCCGGGTAACATGCAAGTGGCTCACAAATAAATTTATATGCTGCATTCGCTAATATGAATACAGTATCGGCCAGAAGCCTTACTAATGTGTTAGAACTGGCTACCTAGATGCTTCAGTGGTTCGGGTACAGGATTTTAAAGTTCAGGCTTAAGGAAGTGATGTTTATGTTCACTGATAAGTATATCAGGCATCTATTAGTAACGCGCCAGAGTCGTGTATTTCACGCTGACATAGTGAGGTGTCTTTAGAAGGAGTAGTGGAGAAGGCACCAGATGCCGTGCCTACACCTGTGTGGCTAATGCTGATAGTAATATCCAAAAGTCGGTCTATTAAGAGCACCTCGTAGTATTTAAACTAAGACAGTATATAAGCAGTGTAAACCACCACCATATTACAGTCCCGAACCAAGGCACATGCCAATTCGAAGCCAACAGCTGTAAGAAAGATCATCAACACTCATAATCTATATGGATATTGATCTAAAATGATGCACATTCGTCTCGTAAAGCACCCTAATCTGTTTTATTAGTACGTTTGCAGGAAGGAAGGTATCTCTTTCAAGAGTTAAGGAGCCCTACCAGGCCGATGGATAGCCGTCTCCTAGGAAGCTACAGGGGCTTAGCGCGGCATAAATGTCTTGTCCTAATAGGTTATCGTCGGGTACGAGAAAGATCGATCAATAAAGCAGGAAGGCGGCCACAGTATGATATATTGCATTGCCTATATAAGGATATATGTTGATGGCGATCTGTTTTATTTTATGCGATAGACAGTTCGAGAATAGGAGCATAACTAATAACATCATACCTCGACAGTATCCTCACAGTGGCCAACCCCCCCTCTCCCACCCAAGGGGTCATTGTTACATTCGAAAGCTATTTAGGATTATAGCACAACCGCTTAACCCAATTCTCTAGTAAGATAAGTAATAGTAAGAAAATCTTAAAGTGAATCAACGTCAAATCTCTCGAACCGCCGCTCTGGGTTTGTCGTGAAACGGATGCACACAATGGCGACCCTTGGCAGGGCCCAATTCTGGTCCGAACGTTATGAGCGGCTTTTTCTTAGCCATCCTGCATCTCTGGTCACGCTGCACTTTCTAAAGCACTTGAAAGTTCGCACACTGGGAGTTTATCTGATCGCTAACCCAAGGTTTCATAGTAGATTGTGGCCTCACATCGTATTAAGTCATGCTTCTGTTTTATCGCCAGGGCTGCTCGATTCACTGCCAATAAGTATTGCCCTACTTGACAATTTCTCATGATGTGATTAGCCAAGGCTTTGCAAACTTAGGCTGTCAGGATGTATAACAACACAGCTTTCCAAGTCTTATCACTAGAGACGGATCGTTGATACGAATGATGACTATGGTGTTTCTTCAGAGAATGTCTGTCAGCTGAAGGTGCGTTTCTGCCGATCTCTAAGACCCCCGAGGGTGTGTCGGGAAGAATCTGGCTTATCATGAGATGAAATTCGGCATGATCATAACAAAAACACAAAGTAGGGTCCTATAATGGCAAGAATTAGCCATTCTCACTATATTAACTTTTTAATTTAATCAAAAAGGACTTTCTTCTGAAGAAATGAAATATGTAACTAATATTGATTATGTATAACTTATTGTTAAATTGAGTTAATTAAGTTATATATATAATCAGTTCTTTAATTATGAAGACTGATTTAAAGAACAAATAAAAGGTAATTTTTATAGACTAGTAGCTGTATTTCCATT
>JAAOAN010000697.1:0-11104 GCA_013396205.1 Fusarium mundagurra
AATAATATTAGCTATAGTAGATAATATTAGCTATAGTAAATAATATTAGCTATAGTAGATAATATTAGCTAATTACTATAAATCCTATAGTTATTATTTAAAGATAACTATAGTAAAGATAAAGCAAGGTATTTATTTTTAAAAGATAACTGTAACTATATATAGTTAAAAGCTAGTAAGAATTAGAGTTTATAGCGAATTACCGATTCCCTAGGCTATTAGAAGATTTAGTTTAACTACAGGAGAGAGGATAGGAAGCCGTTCTGAGCCAGAGCGGTACAGTTATATAGGCAGACGGTAAAGGAGTTGATAGAAAGGATGTTTTTATTGATATATATGGTATCCGGCTAGCCAGCGCGGGCCTACTGTAACAAGGGCGCGCTGTAATGTGTCGAATTACACAGAATCTGGCCCGTGCACGCATCAAGGTTCTTCCAAATTTAGGCAAGATCATCTGATCCCACTTATTCTTCATTACCGTCCTATCATCCAACCTTGCCGCCGGTGCAATATTTTATATCTTAGGTACTTTTGGTAGCCCCTACTGGAAATGCAAGACACAACATCAAGTCACGGGCGGCGGACAGGTTGATTGCGTCTGCAGGCACGTTTCTGGTGGCTCACAGCGCCATCATGTGGGCTGCGGATTGAAGCCTGTCTCATCTCTCTGTCTTCACGGAGTTCCCAAGCAAGCACCTGGACGCCGCCACGCTAAAGCTGTCCAGGTGCAGCTTAAGTCGCGACCCAAGCCTATCGTCACAGAATGAGGAGACTTGAGGCCGCGGGTCATTTGCTTTTGAGGGAATTTATTGAAACCCGGGCCGTGAAGCCGGCTGACACACTACAGGGCCTCAGGCACCAACGCAAGTTACAGCATATTTTCTTAGTCTTTGATTGGCCCATGGCCCTTCGAGTTTCCCACAGACACTGCTGTGCATCAAGGGTACTGTAGGCGCTTATTCCGGTTTGATAAGCACTTTTTCTTGGTCCGTTCCAGCCCCCAAGTTATCCTTGTCTTTCAACCCCAACTTCTCCACAAGAGATGTAACTTGGAAGCGACCAAAGGCCTCTTTATTGGACGAAGATGAGTTTGACGTGAAATGCTTGTTTTCAGCTTACTCTCTCGGGCGGCTGCCTGACAATACCCTTGTTATAGCAGGGTTTTCAACGGGTTGACATATTTCTTCTGAGAGGGTCCCTTCATTTCTCATTCGCACGCAGCCTTTCTCCCGTTCTTTGGCCAATACTTTCACAGTTTGCAAATATCCAGCCAGCATCGCCCAACCATTGGAAATGCGTCGCTCGAAGATACTCTGCCTTCTGGCAGCTCAAGGTCTAAGCGTATCCATCGCCGCCGCGGGTCTCGACCGTTCCCGTTCTCAGTTCAGACAATTCTTTCCGACTGTAGAGCGATACTTTAAACCGCGGCTCTATAAAGAATGCCCTAAGCAGTTTGCAGATTATTTCAATGAGAGCCTCCATGAAATGGACGGATCGCACAGATACTCAAGCGACTTGATGGATTGTATCTTGAACGCCTATGGAGAGGTCCACAAGGCAAATATGGCCGTGACAGGTATTCTGCTGGCGCTTCTACCTGCGGGCCTCGTTCAGTTCGGACCCAGCATGGCCGAGATTAGTCTTCTGAGCGCCCGAAGGCCGGTCCTTGCCACGTTCCTTGGCTTTGGGTTGATGTCTCCAAATCCAACCGAGTTCGATTTCGAGGGAATCCTGGAGAAAGCAAGCAATGACGGTGCACCACTGATACCGATAAAGGCTCTAGACGGGGAACATTTTGTTGCCAAGATTCTTGTGTCTCTTATCGAGTATGCCATCGCCATGGCAGCGACGGGAAACCTCTTCTACCAAGTCTACCGGTTCACATATCACGCTGTATCACTAGCCCCGTTGGTTGTCTACCTCCCTGGCTTACCGGAGACGGCCACACTGTTTGGATGGGCCTTTTTGAACTTGCCAATTTACCTGCTCAGTTTCGTCGTCTTCGCCCTGACCTTCCGCCGGACTACACTTAGACGGAGAAACCGTTTGGTTGAGCTCATCCTTGATGAGCTGACTCCTTGTAGTCAAGGTCGCGACCTTAGAATTGAGCGCCGGCAGGATCGGAAATTTCTGCAGCACCTTCTGGGTACCGCCGTCCGACTGGTCGGTGGACTTCACATCATCCTCGGTACCGTTCTTATTGGTAGTATTGCTCTTATACCTTTGGCCGACTCTCTGCCTGTTATCTACACCTTTGTGTTCGCGGCTATTCTTACCCGGGCTGTTTTGAGCTACGAATTGAATGGTCTGGCGAGAAGGACAAAGAGGTCAGACCAGATCGACTCTCAAACCAGCTATTCCAATGTGTATGAGACACATGCTCTTCAACCAAAACGGTATGAGGGCCTAAGGCAGTCGGATTGAACAGATGGAACCACCTTTTGAGATAAATAGAAAGATTAGCAATGCAATGTATATTCGTCAGGTCCACATCCGACTCATTCATAGATTGACGCTATAGAGTGCATCTCAATCTGCAATTCCTGCACATTTTGAGTTGACATCAGTACATCGTCTTGCTAAGGTCGCTCTGACACACGGGCTGTATGGCCAAGAAGGATTAGAACTTGGGTGAAATAAATCGAGAGGAAAAACTCCGTAATAGTTGACGAATAAAACCTGACCCAAGGAGGTATAAAGTAAACTTCTGTTATTCAGTTAGAAATCAAGAGCTTTAATGCATACTTAAATTCCTAGTTAATTATAATATAATATATAGTTTATAGGCTGCCTAGGAGCTTTAGGACTTAATAACAACTTAAGATAGTTATATAGGCAGCTTAGATAATATAATAGTTATAGTAAGTATTCCAGGGTAAGAGGTCTAGCCTACATCCTTATTGTTCGTTCCAATTTCACTGAAAGAGGAAATTCTACATCTCTCATTGGCTCATACCCCTGCTAGTTCCTCTTTCAGTGAAAGAGGGATGATGGTGTTTTCGATCCCTCGCCGGTTTTTTTTAATTAAAAGTGCGTGATAAACCTTCTCATTGGCTGGTTCGTTCCTTCGTCACAACCTTCGCAGATGATTTTACTTTGGTGGCACGGAGCAATATTACCTCCTGAGCGCCGACGTGTAAATTAATATCTTGACCGCGCGTGTTTCGTGACCGCGTTGTAGTAATTTAGGAAGGACTCTACCGACGCCAGTATTTTTGCAACCAAGATTTCTCCCTCCTTAATTGACTCTTGAATCTTATCAGTCGTCCACTTTTACCATGAGGTATTGACTACCCTGACTATCTTTAAACACGTGGTCTCCAAAGCTCCGTGACCACCAGGCTGATGGTCGTGATGTTGAGCAGAATGAAACAACTCCATGGCTACAGCATACAGGATGGCCTCGCTTATTTCATAACCGACCGCTTGGGATCATTGCAGCCACGGCAAGGAAGCCCAAGCCAGCATGGAACGGAGATTATCTGTTGGGCCAATGGCATGATACAGCACTCCGAAGTCTGGCCGTCGTAGAAGCCCAGCTACGAGTTATACTCCGTGGTGTTAACATCATGGTTGATCGAGCCAGTTTCACGTTAGCCAAGACCTCATACAGATCTCAATGCTGGCTGAATACCTACTAAAAAGATACCTTTTAGCCCTACGAATTCAGAAGGAAGACTATTACTTGTGCGTCATATACCTCCCGGAGGCGAGAGAGAACCCAGAGATAGTCTGCTTCTTCTTCGCCACTCATAAAGGCAAATGCAATACAGAAGCTCTTTGCGCAAGCATCAATGCCAATAATATCGAGGAGAGGCATCTTACACCTATTTGTTTTTGTATGTGCAGTCAAGCATCATGACTTCGGGATAGGACTTGGTGTATGTAAGAGAAGCCTGCTTGGTAAAGAATACTGCTGTGACCCTGTCATCTTGATTAAGGCAGAAATGACTTCCAAAGCCCTGTTCAACAAGCTGATCTGCAAGAGCATGTAATGTGCTTTGGCCTTTGGCAAGAGCTCGTTTACTTCTTGCAACAGCATTGTAGATATCCTGCTGTGTAGCAAGATTGAAGCTATCTGAGAGCCTCAAGAACGTTCGTATCTCTTTTGGCTTCATGCCGGCTTCTGTAAGGAACCGAATAGTGTGCTCTCCATCATCTGTAATTCGACGGTGAACTGGATGTGCCCTTGGCCCATAGCTCGGCTCATGGTTATGCGTATAATAACGAGGATCATTGCGATGCTTTACTGCCCATTGAGACTTGCAATGACTCTCTACTGCATTGATTGAGAAGGGGCAGTCTGTGCGGCGTGATGAAGTCTTCCTCCTGCTTGCCTGATCAGACCTAGGCCCGCCTCCACGATCACATACGCAAGTCACTGTAAGAGCTCGACTGAGAGTCTTTACCCTTGAAGATCTCCTTGCAACAAAGGCATAGCCTCGCTCTCTTGCCCACTCGTTAATTGCCGTAACTAACTAACTCCGTGAGCTGAATGTAGCATCAGAGGGAAGAGCCAGGGCTGCCGTCAGATCAATCAAATCAGATTAGGACCCAAATCTGATCTGATCTGATCTGATTGATGATTGATATCTGATATGTCGTAGCTCACGTGAAGCTTCCCTCGGCCTCACGACCCCACCATCGGATTCTAATCGGCCTTGTTACTCGAGCATAGGCCTCCGAGAGTAATACATCCTCCCCTGACCCAGTTCTTCAGTAGCTGGATCGATTCAATGCTCGATCCAAGTAGAGAATGTCGCTGTGAGCTGACTGTAAGCTTCGCAAGACTGAATGCCCTCTCGCAGTCGGTTGACATGGCCGGAATAGCAAGAATATCCAGTGCAAACCTACTCAAACGTGGGAAAGCATTGCTATGGTCGATCCACCAACGAATGGGATCATCTACCTGTTCTGGTTCGAGCCTGTAATACCGTTCGAGTTCACTGCCTGTTGCCGAGAGCTTAGGCTGCCGGCTTTTTATCCACTGCTCAAACCTACTTTGCTCAGGTCGGGGCGTCAACGAAGGCGTGATAAAGACACTCTCAGAGACATTATCGTCATTCTTCGAATACCAACGCTCAAAATAGACTTTGATGCCGTCCTTTGCATCTCGAAGCCATTGTAGCTGTTCTGGGGAAGTCCAATTGGTCTCCAGCCACCGGAGTCCAAGGTCCGGATTCAGAACAACAGAGGCTGCAAACAGAGGCGACCGTCCGAGGAGAGTATAGTACTCGTTTAACTTAATCCAAGCATTGTTTATACTTGCCTTAATGCTAGCGCGCTCCTGACCCTCCATACTGGCAATATTGCTCACCGAACGAGCATCGTCTTGCAGGTAGTCTTCTCGGGAATGTACAGGAAGCGCATCTTTATTAAACTGTGAGCTGGCGGGTGGGCGAGCTGGAAGAGTCGTTTCGCGACGGCGGCGCAATGGTGTAATTTCGTATCCTTGAAGTCGTGATGGTAACCGTGACTGCCGTGAGGGTCGCTCCCGGATTTGTCCGACTGTCGGTGGCCGCGAAAGTGTTGATGTCACACCCATGGCCGGTCCAGCTTCCTCCCCCTGGGTTGTATACCATTCTTCCGCAGCCGGATCAGCAGTTTCATCCTCGTAGAGAACCTTCCAGTCTTCAAGATGTTCTAGAACAAACTCCATTCCCGTCATGACTTCCCAGAGCCGACCGTGACCCCCGCTTGTACCCCATCCCTGTGTTCTCATCGTCATATTGTAGACCGGCTCCAAAATATGACTAACTTCCCTAAGGACCTTCCAGTCATCAGATGTCAGAATGTCAGCGGTAGGAACCCTTTTCGAGGCGTCTGCTTCTAGCCCTAACTCCTGAATGAAGCTGTTAAGCTCAGACTGCTTGACTAAGGCACGCTCAATCATCATATAAGTCGAGTTCCATCTCGTAGCGTTGTTCTGTATGACTTCAAGCTCGGCAGTTGATTCTTCTGCAAGCTTATATGTGTCTACCTCCTCCTGCTCCCTTGCATGTGCTTTGAAAGCTTCGGTGCGTTGCGGAGAGGCTCGGATGAACTTGACGATATTGTGAAGCTTCCCAACTGGACCCTTGGCTCGCCAGTGTTCGAGATCTTCTTCAACCCGCTCTAACATGTCATAGGCCTCAGACTGAAGTTCGAAAGAAGCTGCATCATCGCCGTAGAGGAAGGCTTGGGCAACGAGGTTTAGAATATGACCGAAACATCGCATCCTTCGTGCCTCTGTGTCCGCTCGAGTTATCGAGGCATCGAGAGTTGTGTAGAGGTTTCGCAAGCAAACAACATTACTGGCCGCATTATCGCAGATCGAAACCCCTAGCTTACAATCGATACCCCAATTACGGACGACGTTTCTTATGGTGTAAGCGATGTTCTCACCGGCATGAGATCCGATCTGCCTCTTGAAAGCCAGCAGCCGGCTTTGATATGAGTGTCTCCGATCGATAAAGTGACCAAAGATGGAAATAAAAGCTAACCTGTTCGGAGATGTCCAGAGGTCGAAGCTAAGATGTATCTGGGTAACAGCATTATCGAGTTCCTCCTTGATAGCCGCTTTCTTTGAAACGAGTATGTCCTCTAGATCTTTTCTGGTTGCAGTTCGACCCCAGGGCACCTGAGCATAAAGATCAGAGTCCAGCTGACGGAACAGCTCCTGCAGATAGGTACTCTCAAAGGTAGTAAAGGGGAGATTAGAATCAATGATATAACCAACAGAGAGCTCTCTAATCCGTGCCATCTTCGCTCGAGGAAGAAGGAGGGAAGAAGCCGGCCGTTTCTTAGATCCATTTCTCTGAAGGTCGAGAACTGAAGGGTCACCAGATGGACCCGCTTCAAAGGTCTCGGTGATCCTGTGAGCTCTAAAAGCCGTTAGTGATAACCTGGAAATGGCAAGTACCACGAACTTGAAAAGATGAGCTGATGCCGATGATGTCGACTGGGCATTGAAAAATCGAGGCGCACCCTTATCATCGCAGAGCCGGCAACACCAGATATCTCCACTGGATATATTGTCTTTCCTCAACTCTGCAAGGAACCAGCCATGGTTTCCGATCCAGCTTCGCCTGCCCCTACTTTTCCTCTTGTCTAAGAGGCTTGCAATAACAAAACGTCGTTGGCCCCAAATGATCTTGTAAAGGTCATCAACGGACGAATCGGCAGTCGAGGCCAAAGTTAAAGCGGCATCATACTGCTTAGCGATGGCCTTAGACCGGGATCCGAGACGAGGGAATGCGGGTGGTGGCGGCGATGACGACGGGCTACTAGCAAGGCTGCCTTTTATAGCGGTCTCCGACATTGTATGTTGCAATTAGTAGGGGCTTCAACAGATTGAAACCCATCAGCCAAGATATGCTTCCAAACATTGAAGGATGTGTTGGCTTCTCTGGCTAGGGCTGTGTTGTACTGGGGCAAGAGGTAGGAAAAAGGGGCAACTTAACCAATTAATCTGCCTGTAGATTGCTCTCCAACCGAGCCTGAGCGGGCTGGGGTTCAAAACCAGCCAATCGGCTTGACTCCGCCCTGTAGCATCACTGCTTGTTAGGGAAGTGCCCCACTCTGAGGACCGGAAAATATGGATGATCCGACAGTTCTAGGGTAGTCATCTTCCTTTCTAAGGAGATCAGATATATCAGATGCACAGATGCTTGTGTCTGAATTGATTGATCTGTTAGGATACCGTATTTGATCTGAATTGATTGAATTGATTGATATATCTGATTGTTAATCTGATCTGACGGCAGCCCTGGTGTATTTCTAGTTATTGTCAGGCGAGATAGGTAGATATCGACCCTTGCACTTAGATTAATGTTAGCAGGGTCCTCCATGCTGCTGGCACCTATAACGTTGCACCTGTCGTGTACAGTCTGCATGTCTTACGCATACTTCCTGCGCCTCCCACTGAACGAAATGGGTCGCATCGAAATTGAGAGAAAGGTTTAGAGACACTGAGCGGAAAGCTTCAGCTGCTCCTGCAGCGACTTTCTTCGTAACTCAAGGGGCCATTCTCTGCCGTTTCACAACACGACGTTCCTCACTTCTGGACATCATGAATCAAATATTCCAGGATACTAAAAAGACTTTATATCCTAGACTTGCTCTCTATGAGGCAGTTGCGAAATACAAAGGTGAACATGAGCGGCGACGGCCAGCAAGCGACCGCATCTCCGAAGCCCGAAGAGATTTTCTGGACTCTTTTGCATATCTATGTGACATCGAAAGGGCGGTGCAACAGTAACGACTGCAGGGCTACAGAGGTTACAATACAGCAACATCCTCTGGCTCGCAGCAAATGAGGGAATACGAAGTGCCGTAAACTCATACGCTAATGGCCTAAGGGACATACTCGTCAATATGAATTCTGAGACCGAGGTGAAAGCCCGTGAAGATGTGTTTCAACGCGCTGTGCAAATATGTTCTCCTAGGCTTGCATTCTACAAGGAAGAGCTTCGCACATACGCAACAAGGTGCCGGATGGAACTAAGAAAAGAATTACCGGATGACTCGGGTGGGGCGCCGTGAGCTTCGAAGTCTAGCAAGTGCTAACCTTCCTAGTGAGCGCTCTCCGGAGCAAGCTCAAGAAACTTTCTGAGCCACGAGTTTCTTTCACCCTCGCGCGAATTGTTGACATCTGCTATGATATGCGAGGGCATGAGGTTGACGCCATTAAGAAGAGATCAACAAACTCCAAGGATGATTTCGGATCACTAGCGCACTATATCGGCCGTCTTGGCGCAACTCGCTCCTCGGTGAATACAGTTGTAAGGGCGATGAATGAGGTCCCTTCTCTCCGCCGAATCTCTGTCATTCGTGTCATAGACGCACCTGAGGTTCGGTTTGTTACACTGAGCGCAGAAGACATGGTACCATACGAGATCGTATGGGCAATTAGCAAAGATTCTGTGTCTCAGAATACCTTAGCTATCCAGTCAGCTCTTCACAATCTTATCTATCTCGATCCTCCGTCGACTGATGGCTCGGATAACTCTGTTCGCATCGCTCTGGCTGCCCGAAGAACGATTCAAACGAGGGTACATGCTGAGCTGCAAATCGGAGATTACTTCAGCCGTCGCAACCTTGACTTCGTGGACGGCGACAAATATATCGGGTGCAGCAAGCCAGCTTGCTACTTCTGCTACATTTGGCTCATCAGTCATAACCATCACTACGTCCAGCCTGCGACGCATTCTAAGATTATTCCAGGCTGCAGAGGCCCAGACAACCATATCAATGAGTCTGGCGTTGCAATACTGAAGGAGATGTATACAAAAATGACTTTGCGAGTGGGCCAAGATATTCTCGACTTTCTACTCAATGGACGGACGTAAAGCGGGGAATACGTGAATAGCTTAGCGTAGCCACAGGCCCTATGAGGTCCGTTCTCCCGGGCGTAATAAATACTACTACTACTAAGGGCTTCGCACATCCCCCTGTGCATGTAATATCCTTATGTAAGCTGGATACGTAGCCTTGCAATCTCACCGCCATTTTCTCATTTTACAATTTACAGCTTACCGACCTTCAATTACACTTAATCTACTGATTATTAACTCTCATGGCCTCAATTGAAGCTTCTCGTCACTTCCCTGATGATGTTCTCCCCCCTGAAGGTCAGTATAGCTCCAGGGAGGAGATCCGTACAGCGATCAATGCTTGGGCAGGGCCACGAGGCTATGCCTTTGTCATTGGAAGGTCTCTGAAGACAGATAATGGAAGAGGGATCGTATATTTCAACTGTGATCGAGGTGCAGGGCGTATACCTAAACTTTCTACAACACGGGGGACTGTAACCCGCCGCACAAACTGCCAATTCTCTGTTCTCGCAAAGGAGGATCGTATTACAGGCATTTGGCACCTCAAGCATCGTGACGGGCTTCAATATTGTACACATAATCACGAACCAAGCCTCGATCCAAGGGCACATCCCTCACTTCGTCAGTTATCACGGGAGGATCAGTCAATAGTCCGGGACCTTTCTAATGCCGGGATTCCACCAAGGAATATCAGGTCTTATCTACGACAACACTCTGATACCATTGCTACACAGCAGGATATCTATAACTGCATTGCAGTAGGAAAGAAAGCCCTTACTAAAGGTCAAAGCAATATACATGCCCTTGCTAATAAGCTAAATAGTGAAGGATTCTGGAGTCGAATATGCCTCAATAATAACAGCATAGTTACAGCTGTAATCTTTGCACATCCTCGTTTACTCTTATACCTTAAATTATATCCAGAAGTGCTTATTATAGACTGCATATATAAGACCAATAAATATAAGATACCTCTTCTTAATATAGTTGGCATTAATGCTTGCCAAAGAAGCTTCTGTATTGCATTTGCCTTCCTTAGTGGAGAGGAAGAGGCTAACTTTAACTGGGCTCTCACTCAATTACGGTCTTTATTCGAAGAGCACAGTATTGGCCTTCCCTCTGTAATACTTACAGATCGTCAGCTGGCTCTTATGAACGCGATCTCCTCATCTACATGCTTCCCTAAGGCTACCTTATTATTATGCATTTGGCATATTAATAAGGCAGTCCTTAGTAACTGTATGCCAGCATTTGCAAAGGGCAAAGATCATACAGAGGGAATGGAAGAGTGGAAGGAGTTCTATCGTCTATGGCAGGAGATTGCATACTCAAAGACCGAGGAGACTTACAATGAGAGACTTCTAGAGTTTAAGGAGCGTTATGAGACTAACCATCTCATAGAAGTAGGCTATATCATAACAATATGGCTCAATCCTCATAAGGAGAAGTTTATAAGATCATGGACTGACAGATGGCTTCACTTTGAACAATATGTTACCTCACGCTGTGAGGGTATTCATCACTTAGTTAAATCTGAGATGAATAGTTCACAAGCTGATCTCTTTGAGGCCTGGAGGGTTATTAATCGTGTTATCCTCAACCAGCTCTCTGAGTTACAAGCAAACCAAGCAAGGCAGCAGGCAACTACGCCAAATATTCAGGAGTCAGGTGCATTATTCGATAATGTCCGTGGTTGGGTATCACACGAGGCTATCCTTAAAGTTGAAAGTCAGCGGAAACGACTTCTGCATGCAGTGCCTGCTTGTATGGGAGTTTTCTCAAGAACTACT
>JAAOAN010000698.1:0-35921 GCA_013396205.1 Fusarium mundagurra
GGTGGGGGTGAGGTTCAATTTCAAAGTACGACCATTTGGGGATAGAATAGACTAGGCCACTGGGTATCTCGGCAGGCAATGAAGGTATTGTGTTGGGAGGAATTGATATTGAACAAGTCACAAGGTGAATGCTGATTGGTGGTAAAAGAATATCCCGGGACTAAATTTTAAGTACAAGGGTCATGTTAGTCGACAAGCGTACACTGGTCTACTGCTTCAAGTATGATATTTGCCTAAAGACGATAGTAGCATTAGTGCCAGGGAAAAAGATCATATGTAGCAAGCGTGTTCTTACCAGATATTTCTAGAGTTTGGGCATTTTGTATCTCTTTGCCTGCTGACCCCCCTACCAAGTCTGTCTATCAGGCACAGAAGCTTGCCTTGTCGCAAGAGCTTAAAACACGTCAGAAGTTCTGATCCGAATGGCCTTACATCGAAAGAATAAATCTAAACAAGGATCTGAATCTCCTTCCCCTCGGGGTTGCTCCGCACCCCACAACTCAACCACCCCAGATCGACATCCTTTCCTGGGGCTAGCAACGCGGGGAATAGTCAAATTAATCTCATACCCCGTCAGAGCTACGACACTACGTAGAATAGATAACAGTTTCCTAGATTATCCTTGGTGGAACCACTGTGGCCGTGGAAATAAGACATGGCCCCTAGTTTGAGTAGTAATGCGAGGTCTGAGAACGATATGCGCGACTGATTTATAAGACGTCTGATGCTCAAGTCTTGGTATTGGGAAAGTCAAGAGAGGTTTTCGTGTCATGGCAGCCCGTTAGCCAAATTGGCGCATCTCAATATGATGTCGATATCTTTCTTCCTCTTGACTGCGTTGGCTTGGACGACAAGTGCAGCTTCTCCTAAAGCCACAACATTAAACGGAACATACGTTGGCAAGAACCTACCCGGCTGGGATCAAGATGCCTTCCTAGGCATTCCTTATGCTCAGCCTCCGGTTGGGAACCTCCGATTCAAGTGGCCTCAAAGCTTAGACAGTTCTTTCAAAGAGGAACGCACAGCTACTGAGTATGGAAACAGTTGCATGCAGTACACTCAGAACTGGACTATGTCTGAGGACTGCCTTTCTTTGAATGTTATTCGACCGGCTGGAAAACCAAAGAAACTACTACCAGTCCTGTACGTTCCCCAAACAACAAACACTTCCTTAAGTCTCATAGCAAGAACGCAGAGTTTGGATTTATGGCGGTGGTCTATATGCTGGCAGCTCTGCCGACCCACAATACAACCTCAGTGGGATTGTAAAAGTCAGCCAAGACATCAAAGAGCCTATCCTAGCAGTAAGCTTTAACTACAGATTGGGTACGTCAGAATTCCGCTTGGAGCACCGCTACTAACTCTCTGACCTTCAGGAATGTGGGGTTTTCTCCAGAATTTCAGCCTTCTGAAGGAAGGTAACGCCAATGCTGGCCTTCTAGACCAACGACTTGCACTGCGTTGGATCCAAGAGAACATTGAAGCTTTTGGAGGTGATCCAGAACGAGTCGTTGTGTGGGGTGAGAGTGCTGGAGCCCAGAGCATTGCGTATCAGATGTTTAGTTACGATGGTCGAGATGACGGGCTGTATCGGGGAGCTATCCTTGAATCAGGAGGCATTACGGGCGCACAGGTATGAACTTTAACGGCACTGTTGTTGCGTTTGCTGACTGAGTCTATCTAGATTCATGATCTCAGTTACTACAATGTTGCCTTTGAAAATCTCACAAGGACTGTCGGGTGCTGGGACAAAAAGGATCAGCTTGCGTGTCTCCGAGACTTGGATGAGAAGTCGCTATATGCTGCGCGTCCTTCATTGACGTTCAACCCTCTGATTGATGGAACTTTCTTGACCGGTTACCCCAGCCAGCTCATCCGAGAGAAGAGCTATCACACCGTGCCTCTTATAATCGGCGCAAACACTGACGAAGGCTTCTGTATTGGAAAGGTCAACACGGATCAGGATCTTTTCTACGAAGCTTTTCGGTGGCGGAACTACGCTCTGAGCGCCCCAACGATCCGAAAGCTCATGGAACTCTATCCTGACGATCCATGCCATCAGCCTCCCTACGCTATCACGAATTGTTCAAGACAAGATGGGAACTACCAAGGACGACGTGCCTGTGCTATTGGCGCCGACATAACCATGATCTCAGGACGCAGGAAACTAGCAGAACTATATGCCCAGTCTGAGGATGTGTACTCCTACCGGTTCGATCAAAGGCCATACCTGAGATCTGAGTGGGATGGTGTGAAGCATTTTGATAATGTTGCATTTAGCTTCCAGAATATATCTGGGTTGCTAGGTCCAAGTCCGCAGTACGATAGTCACGCTGTGTTGGCCAACACCATTGGACAGGCTTATGTAAGGTTCGTCAACAGTCTGGATCCTAATTCCAAGAAGGGGAAGCTTCCAAAATGGCCAAAGTACAGCAGTTCAAAGCCAAAGAATATGGTGTTCAATGCTACGAAGAACTGGGTTGAGGAAGATACCTGGCGGAAACAGGGAATTGAGTATATCAACTCCTATGAGGTAGCACGAGAGCTATATGGTTAAAGGAGGGGAGACTTGCCAAAAAATACCAGAACAGAAAATATCAAGTTGGACATGATCGAACGAATGACTTCGCTCAGCCTAACAAGGGGTTGACTCTTAACTCAGGAATTCAATCTCCAGTGGTAGTTTCACGAAATACATAGCCAAGTTCATGATAGTTTTGGATAGATGTAGCAAAGCTCGCCATTTCTTTTATTTCCGCCCCTGGACTAAGGACCCCAGGTCCTCGAACGCTCCAAGGTCCTGGTTTCATCTGATGTCCAACGGTACTCGTATAGATCGGCGACGCCGAGACTCGCTTCTAACAATGCGAGTATTACCCTTGCATATTCCTCCCTCTGAGCTTGCCTTGTAAGGCAATGCTAGCCCGGAAGACTCCAGCTACCGACGCGATAAGAGTCAACCTTGTGTCACAACACGAAGCAGTTAGGATTTTCGGAGGAGATTCTGAGAATGGTAGTATCGATAGACCGTGCAGACCTTGTATAGTGCACGGAATAAATATAGTCAAGTTATCCTGGACTTTCTCAAACTCGCTTGCTGGGTATTTGTAGCACGATTAAACTCTATTTTGAACTCTTCAAGACGCTCTGGTCCAGGACTGTACGGGCCACTTCACTTGGCACTCCTCAACTTTGCAATACCTACTTAGCACGCCAATTTATTAGAGGTACTGTAATAGCACTAAAGGCTTTCAACATCCCTATGATTGCCGTGCTTCTTGCTGTGGGGAAATAAGCTTCACGGAATGCCAAGACCCATACCGAAGAACAAGGGGTCAAACCCTTGTTTGAAATACGAGTGGGTATTCCAGCAGGAAACAAGGAGACGATATAATACCTAAATCATACCCTTTCAAACCTACTCTCCCCAACGGCGACTACCTTTACTATGACTGCAAATTCTGGCCAATATGACTGGCAAAGTCGATAAACTCATCTCATCCGTGACACTGGCTGGAAGCCTGTTATCTTGCGTTGCCACGACATGTGTACTTATCTCGTTCGTCATATATCGTCGGCATCTCCGAAACTTTCGACATGTCCTCGTGTTGAATCTTATGGTTGCAGGTGCGCATATATTCCGCTCCTGTCGACTAGAAATCTAATAGTCTTTCTTAGAGTTTATCAATACTCTCAACAACTCAATATCAGGCAGCATATTCCTCAAGACTGGACAGCTCCAAGCTGGGCTACCATGCGTCGTCAACGGGTTTATTGGCCAGTTGTCAGTTTCAGCAGCTGACTTTTCGGTCCTGGCTATTTCGGTTACAACCCTGCTCACTGTGAAGAGGATGTTGTACATACCGACAACTTCAAGAACGAAGAAAGCATTAATTTGTGCCGGAGTATGGACAATGCCTCTCATCACAAGTATCATACCGACTGCTGTGGGCGAGATGAAGCCAGTGGGCGGGAACTGGTGCTGGATATCTGCAACCCGACCAGATTTACGCTACGGTATGACGCATGGTTGGCGCTTCTTCGTTATTTTCACTACAATTATCATCTACATCTACATCTGGATTTATCTAAGAAGACATCTGGGCGCAAAACCAAAACAACCTCGGCAGCCTCTAACCTGCTCAAAGCACAATACCAACACACTCTTTTCCAAAGGCTCCAAGGACGCGGGATTCCAAGTTATGCAAGAGGACGAAGTCGAGCTGGATACTTTCAAGACGAGATGCGGGAACATTGATACTCCCATTTCGCCCATGTTTGAGCGAGGGCATAAGATAGACGAAATCGAGGATATGGAAAGAAAAGGTGAGAGTGAGGCTAGCAATAGCAGAGCAAGGGGAGAGTCTGTCCGTCATCGGCCAACATCATCCAAAAGAGGAGCAGAGATGGCCTATACAGGACTTGCTAACACTGAACCAACCGAAGCAATACCGATTCCGCAGCACCAGATCAACGTATTACAAACCAACGCCAGCGAATTCCCTCAACGCCAGGCCACCCACGATGTTGAAGTCGAAATCAAGCGGATGATGCTACTAAATGGGTATCCGGTTATGTATGTTCTGCTCTGGATTCCAGGACTTACGAATCGACTCCTGGAAGCGATTCAGACGCCAGTATCAGATACAACGATTGCTGCTCTCAATACCTCAACGCAGTTCATCGGCTTTGCGAATGCAGTTACTTATGGATTTAATCATCATCTAAGGGATAGGCTGGATGCGCTTTATTGGACGCCTATGATTATGAGAATGAAGAAGCGATTTAGACAATAATGTCATGGATGTATTTTTATGAGCACAAGGATTATTAAGTAGAAGACCTTTTGTCGAGGTTGAATATTAAGAAGACATTCTTTAAAACGTTGTTAAGGAGCAATACCACTCAATACCTACAGGAGGAATTGCTAGTCATAAGAATACATTTTGGATAGCTAACAGATGTAAGTGAAAGATACGTTATACCGCTCAAACTTGACTACAAAGCAACTTAGAGAGATTCTCTGACGGAGAGTCCTTCGGGTTATGCATAGCCTAAGAGCTATAATTTCAAAGCGAGGGAAAAAGGTATATCAACTGAACGCTAGACAAGGAAGTTGTCAACGTCAAGCAGATCCAAGTAACCTCCGTTGAAGAAGAAGTCGAGATCAAGAGATTCGACTTGACCTCCAGTCCCAGAATTGTGACATGCCTTGTTGGCGCTGGTGTTCTGAGCAGCATGGCCATGGAACTGTGATTCTTGCCGCACAACCTCGACCGAATTAACACCATCTACCCTCAAGAAATTGTCCCAAGCCCGTTCAACACTGAGTCGAACTGCTACAGAATATGCATTCGATTCACTGCAACGTCGCCTCATTTCTTGCAAGGCAGAATAGAGCTCATTTTTGTCTATGGCTGGGGGCAGCTCATCGTATTGACCGAGAATAAGCAGGGCGTAAGCAACGCAGAGGGAGTGGAATTCGGGTAAATCTCCAGAGCTTGAACTTGGGATGGCGATGAATGCCTGTATGACCCGGAAGCTAAGCTCGTATACGTGGCCTTGTAGGGACTTTGTGGAAGGGTCTTGGAGATTCACTGTAGAACTGCGAGACGTCTGTGGCGAGAGCGACGAGGCGAGGTTCAATGCATCTGCTTCAACTCTGTCCAGAGTTCGTTTTGCTAGGATGACGTTGGCAATGCAGTAGCTGAATTTCAGCATAAGGCCTGTAGGTAGATCTTGCACCATTAGCACCTAGAGTATCAGTGGAGTATCGTGAATTACTTACCAAGGAGGTAGCCATATTGCTGCTTCCAAATTGCAAATTTGGAGCTGAAACCATCATTTGTGAAGGTAGGCTTAACGCAGTCTTCTTTCTGGAGTGTACAGTAAAGTGAGATCTCAGCAAGCAGCATCGCATCGCGCATTGTGGTCTGCTCGAAATTGAGCAGATTCCTACACTGGCTGAAGTACGAGCTAGGTAATATGGATGGTCTACCTGTTGTAGCTGACCAGCTTTTGAAACTACTATCAGATTTCTGGCTTTTCATAAACAAAGCTATGAGGTTTACTCACTGCAGATGGTTCAAACATATGTTTGCCCAGATTCTCATTGATCGAAGGTCCAGCTTTGTTGAAGTTCCAGCATTGGTTCGCTGATGAATATCTGAAAATTGAATACACAGCATCGCCTGCTGTGAACAAATACCACTCAATAGCCAGCTATCGACATATTCAGCCTCGCACTAGATTTATCAGTAAAGATACATTCAGACAGCACTTGAGGTATTACCGATGGTGATCCAGCGAAAAGAGAACAAATGAGAACACCAGTAATTTCTTCAAGATGCAAAGGGCTACCCAGCACTACCTGACCAAGCATGTTTCGCATATGCTCGTAGACTTGCCTGTGTTTCAAGGCATCTGTCTGGCTCGTGTGGGTAAACCTCATCTCGTGCGAGCACAACACAGCATGGAGAAACGGTGATGTTTGGATCAAAGAGCCTCTGGTTACCAGATCGCTCTCGTCATTTATAAAAAGAACATGGCGACGTCGTCGAATAAAGCTTTAGGCTGGTATCAGTAGGATTCTGAGACTTAATGGGAGACGGGAACCTCTTACGATTTGACAAGGTTCTCAGCAGTTGTAGCATTAAGCATACCCATGTGTACAACATCCTCTTTTGTGTGAAAAGCTCTTCTCAAGTCGCCAGTCACCTGGCAGGCGACACGCCTGATGACTTCAGCTGGAGCAGCATGAACATGTTGATCCGCGGGCTCGATCTCGTCCATCAACACCCGACTGTTTGTCGATGCTTGAGGGGAAACACTTTGTTCGACGACACTTTGTTGCGTTGAGTCGCGTCCTGATTGGAGCTTTACTAGCTGGGCTCTCATATCTTGCATAGAGCTTTCCAAGTGCAGCACCTTCTGATGTAAACTATCTAAAGGTTAGGACAGATGTTGGCTGAACTGAGAGTCATTAGTACCTTTTCACAAGATCTTGTTGATGGGCCGTTTCTTGTGTCCCATATGATTGATCTAGACTATCGCTTCGAAGGCAGGGTATTCTCAAGTTTCGACATCTTGAGCAAGTGTCGGAGCCAAAGTCCAGCTCGCATCTGCATTTCAGTCGGCGGCAAGCGTCACAAGAGAGGATCCGACGACGTCGCTTCTTGGAGGGTTCATTTTCGACTGGAGTAACTGATACTGATTCCTGAGCTCCAATTGAGCCAGTTGCCGAGTCCTCACGTGTTCTTTTGTCAGTCATTTTCAGGGAACAAGTGATAGTAAAGATGGAGAGAAAACCCCGCAAGCCGTCGGAAATCGGCGGAGGATAGGCACCTGTCACGCCCACACGGATCTAGAGTTCAATTGTGAGCTGAAATATTAATCCGGTATGGTGTAGTGGCTAACATTTCGCGCTCTCATAACCTGAGAGATCAGTTCCGCGGAGCCCAGGGTTCGATTCCCTGTACCGGAGACTACTGGCCCTTTTCTCTTTTTGCATATATCGCAATTGAATTCTAAGCTCTACTCTATCTATATATTACTATTTTTACTCTTGCTGCTTATTGAATGATCCAATGTCACTAGGAATATGTTTTTAATTTTTAAATAACTTAATATTATCAGCTGTTGACAAGTTGCAATTACTCGAGATTCAATATACAAGATGAAGACGGGATTAGTTCATGAGCGAAAAGAGATAAATAGACCGTCCTCCCAACTGTCGTCAACAAAAGGTATTAAGTTGGCCTGATGACCGAACTCTTCCAACACGAAACTATCATCCCCAAGTATAAGCCCATCGATTTCTGAGGAAACGTCGTTTGAATACCAAGCAGAGTAACCAACTTCCGGAGACACTCCTACGTCTGCTTCGTATAGTCCATAATTCACAATGCTGGATCCCGCGTGCGATTCCCAGTCTCCTTTAGGATAAACGATCCGGCGGACGCGGTACGCAAAGACAAAATCTGACGACTCTCCATATGATTCTTCATCGTAGGTATCCCTGGATATGTTGAACTGCGGCCCACCGTCGAATGGTACGCCGAAGCTTTCACCTCCGAATCCAACTCTTGCCCCGCCCCCAACACGCCTTGAGGAGGAGATTGAGCCAACTGCACCACGTGCGATCTTGACGCCTATCACCATGAACAGACGCTGTCTGCTCTTGACGGCCTCAACAGCAACGGCTTTGACGCTCTCTTTGACATAATCGTCCGTTGGCTCTATGGAGTACGTATCTAGTCTCTCGCATGTGTGAGACACATCATTGGCGTTGTTCCAGTCGAAATTGGATTCTGCTGTAACGCCTACGGCCTGGAGGAAACTGGCCCAAATCCCCAATGAGCCACTATTTGCTCTGCCTTTGCCGATATGCCAAGGTGCTTTGAAAGTATGGTTGGTTTCCATGTCTTCGAGAATGGGGAGAGGCGGACCACAGAACGAGCCGGGATCCATCGGGTGCTTCCAAATGTGGCCAAGGCGAATTGCCTTGTCAGGCTCGTAGTCGAGGTTTGGAGCGCGTATATAGATCAAGGCTGACTTTTTGTTCATATTGTGTGTTCGTTATTATTGCTGGCCTGGATAGGTAGAGTAGAAGGGAGAAAAACGATGCTATAGAGCGACAATCTTTGAAAGGCGATAACACCTGTATTTCCATGCCATTGAAATGTTCTCCTTGGTTTAAAGATTGACGTAGCTTGAGAAGGAAGCTCCTTTTTCTAACGGACCATTGATCGGAGGCCTTTAGACTTGTGGCTTGAGGCTGAATCCCAACCAATGGGTGTAGGGCTACAACATTATGGGCTGAGGCTATGCCATACCAGTGCTTCTAAAGGTCTCCATCCTCGATATTCCTAGGCTTTTAGGCTCACATCTCAAGCGCAAGGCGTTCAGCAAGGCTGTGACGACAAGTACTGGCTATAGGAACTATAACAAAGTGTTGATTTCCTACAAGTTCATAATTCAACTGAAGACTTTCCTGGTAAATTAGGATACGTTTATAGTTAAAATTACTTTTCTTGAAGTTACGTCTGACTGTTTATTGTCTTGTGTGCTCGACCAGCTTGTTTGTTCTTTGTCAAACGTGTATCCAGATTCACCGAGTCTGTGGCTTATATACTTCATGCATTGTTTCTCTTACCAGATTGTAATATCTCTTCAACTGTATTAAGTAGATCTTTTCATGTTAAATCATGGTGATTGCTAGAACGGGCCATTTGCGTACTTGTTGACTTAGACACTCAATAGTTGCCCATTGGCCCACGTGGCTTCAAATCAGACATATTGATACAGTATCTTGTGCTTTTGATGTCATTGATCATAGATATTAAACCACATTTGTTCTGATACTTTCCATCGCTCGTTTTGGAAAGTTCAGAGGACAGCTCGTCGAAAAAGGCTAAAACAACGACCACCTTATTTTCCCCATAATAGCGGTTTATCCCGGCCTAGAGATGAAGACAAAGTCTGGGGCAACCCGATTCTAGACTGAGCTATATGTTTCTAACGGGACTAGATTGATCTATTTTTACGTAGTAGATTGATCCAATGTCTATAGACGTTACCAGAACAAGCTTATTCATCACATAATTGTCCCGGAATCTGGGGCCAGCAACCGGGCACTAGTGTATGCAAGCCGATTTCGGATGTTTTGTAAGTCGAACTCCCACGTATGAAAATATATCGCGATTCCGGAATTCCGATAACAGCCGCATCACTGGTCGTTTCAGTGTGTCATTGCCCTGATATTGATCCTATCCTCGGTTCGTGCCTTCAGAGGACTAAACCAAAGTGCGGATCTTTTAGGGTGTCGAGATTTGACTTGAAGGGATGAGGCGCAAGCATGCAAAGCATGGCTTTCAGTGAATGAAAAGCGAAAGAGTTCTAGATATATGCTTAAGCTTGGATGTTCATTGAGGTGGCTAGATCCTTAATCAATCTATTCAGAATGCGTCACATTTTCATAGCCTTACGAGTAGCCTCAAATAATCTGCTGTGCACCACGAATGTTCTACAGCTTACCTAGTAGCCTTCAAATCTGCGGTACCCCCATGTTCTAGACTCGATTAACTCAAGGACTACCCACAGGATCCATTGGCCTTGCACAGCATGGCCTAGTTATCCCTAGGGCCACCCCATGAGACACAAGGGTTGATGCAAGAGGCTTGCTTGCTTATATATACCCGACCAGCTTCATCTTACAGACTGTTCCCCCTTCGATCCTTTATACTAGCCACATCTTGCCAAACTCGCTTCTTGTTGCAGCCAAGCTATTAGTTTTGAGATTCGATTCGACTTTATCTTTCCAAGATATTTTACTTCTGTTTACAGCAACTTCAGTATATACAGGGAGATATTGACCAGAATTAACATGACTGCACACTCAGTATCCTCCACGAAACACGATGAAAGGATTCTCATCTCTGACCACTACAAGCCATTGGGAGACAGGATAGGCAATCCGGTATGGCATTTTTGTGCTGGGCCATGCAGACAGCTAACAAGGATCAGGCTCCTCTTGCCATGGGCGGCTTTGCTACAACCTTGTTGTCAGTTTCGTTGGTGATGATGGAGTTCCGAGGTATCTCCTTACAGACTCAATTTATCGGAGACTTGTGTTTTGTTGCCTGTATCGGGTTACTTATCTCTGCCCAATGGTCAATGCTCAAGGGCGATACCTTCTCATATACAGTTCTAACAGCCTTTGGTAAGTTGGAAGCCATATCTCCAAGGTGACAGTGAAGCAATGCTAACATAGTCAAGTTCTCTTTTATGGAGGCTACGGTGCAATGCTACTCCCCTCATGGGGCATCATCGACGCTTACGGAGGAGTCGACACTCCTCAATACAATAATGCACTTGGGTTCTTTGTGTTGATATGGGCAGTGTTCAATGTCTTCTTTCTCATTGCTTCAATCCAGCTGTAAGTCTGCCTACCCTGGCCTCATACTGCCCTGCTAATTGCACACCAGCAATCTTGTGTATATCTGCATTTTTATTTGCATTGAGTTATGTCTTATATTTGACGCCTCATCTTATTTTGCTTCCGCGGATGACAATACTACACAAAGCAAGGCACGCTGCTGGAGTGTTTGGCTTCATCGCAGGTCTGCTCGGCTTTTACACTGTAGCTTATTACCTTTGCCAAGACGTGCTGCCATTTCCTGTTCCAATGGGCGATACTTCTGCTTGGTTTAAAGCTCTTCGAGAGAGAAAGACGCTCAATTCTTCCTGTGCTTAAACTAATGATCGCCTTGACGGGTAAGGGGATAGTTGATGAGGATGGGCTATGGGAATTGTGTACATTAGACATAGAAAAATTAATAGAGAAAGGCGTCTGGTCAAGCTAAAAAATTATATAGAATCTTAGAGGGATTGCGTCTGTAACATCGTCCCAGGCTATCTATCTGTGCTCCATACTTGGTGTAAGGTCTCGTGGTTGACGAGGCGAAACGCACTTTTCGTACTCGACATCCCCGCTCTCTACCTCTAGTGATACCTGCCTTAGATCCCGGACTGTTTCTAAACATTTTAAGGGGAGATTTAAACCTCAGATACTCAATAGAACACAATCGAATCATCGTGCTTCAGTGTTCTGCTTTGCCGTTGGCTCAGAATGGTCCGCAAATGCGTCCCCATGGCCTTATTGACAAACCCACATCTGACGAGTTACTTTAGGACAGCTGCATTTATTTCGCAAAGATGAAGAAATATCGGAGGATAAAACGTGCAGCAGGATATATTGCTTATAGGAGGAGCTGCAAAGAGGGAACCGAGAGCAAAGACAGAAGGGGAGGTAGTAGATATGGATTTATGGTGGTACATATATAGATATAGGCATTATAGTTACTAGCAAGAATGCATATTGTCTCCATAAGACAACCTGTTCTAGTCTGGGTGCTTTTGTCCGATCCTCTGCCAAGTCTACAAGACAACTTCACAGGGTGACAAGATGATCCACTGCTACTTCAAATTGCAGCGATCTCAACTAGCAAATGAAAGGAGCTTAGTTGCCGAACTTAGCAGCAACAGCGTCGTACTCCTTTTTCGTAAGGGGCGTCACGGAGCCATGCTTTAGTCCTTTGGGAAAGTTGGGAAAGTCTGACTTCTCCCAGTCCGGAGAAAGAATGTTGGAAGTCTGGAAAGGGATGTACTGAGTGTAATCATCGAGCAGAAGATGGTATAGTCCAGGTGTGCGAAGATCAGCAAATGCACCTGGGCCTTCAAAGGGCGATTCGGGTCGGACGTAGCCGGAAACACGGGTCCAAGTTCCGAAAAGACCGGTCGTTGTGGTCTCCTGATACACTTTGTTGATGGTCTCGTTCTTGAGGAAACGCGCAAAATGCCCCGGTTTGCCTAGATACAGAAACTCCTGATCGATGAGGCCAGTGTCCTCGGGGGCATGGTAATCCTTCGGTGCGCTGAAAGACTTGAAGTCTTTGGTTGTAGCATAGCGAATGCGATCGAGAGTTGCGGTGCCTTTGTGCTCCGTGTCGGAAGCTGAATAGTGCCTGGCTGCCCAGAAGACATAGTACTGGTTTGTAGGATCATCCCAAACTACAGAAGGCGCCCAGGCCATGCCAGCTGTGTCTGACTCTACACTATTCAGAATTAGTGAGATATCGCATGCAAACAAAACAGTTTGTATCTTACATTCTGAGTGAAGGCTTGGACCAATTGATGAGGTCTTTCGAAGACCAAACAACAAGACCTCGACTTCCGTTGCGTGTGGCAAGATCCCATGAGAAGCCTGGAGCATTAATGTCCAGATCTTTGGCGTAGCCTGTTAGTAATGTGTCTACTGACGATGTTTCAGTGACCTACCAGTGGCGATGGTAAAGTACTCGGATCTGGCAGTGTTGGTCGTAAGAAAGATGTCCCTGACGCCCTTGGTTCCAACATTTGAAGTCAAGACAGGCTTTCCTCCGTTGAGGAAGTCAAAGCTCGAAGCTGAGTTGCCGTCCGACAGATGCCATTGAACTTGAGGGGTTGGATCACTAAAGGTAGAAATGAGGTAACCGACATATTTACTGTTCACGGATCTGGAGCTGTCGGCAGGAATAGCTTCAACAAAAGATGCTGAGAGTGCCGTTGCGAGGAGCTTAACGACACGCATATTGGACGTTCCTTGAGTCGATAAGTAGGGTTCAGATTCAATATACTCGACCTGTTGTAAGTCAGGACAGGTCTTATATCTTGTCGTCCTTAACATCAGTATACATGGTAAGTGACTGTCTTTATATAATTTGTTCATGCGTAGCTGGGACGATCCTCCGCATCTCAAAGGTCCCCTGCACGAGTCCCGATGGCCGGGATCAATCAAATAACCAGCGTCATGCAGGCCATCCGCGTATTCGATCGATCCGTGCAAATCAGGTTCTCCTCTCCAATGATGCCTCGGGTAGAGAACGGGAAGCCGTTGTTTCCAGTGTCGATCTTGCGGTCCTGGCTCATAAATACCCATGCCACTTAGTTAGTCGTTGAAGCGCTCCAGTGAACAGGCGGCGCATAAACGAATGAGGGGCGAAGATGCGATTTTCAATAAGCTTAAAACCCCATGGAGAAATATTGCAAGCTGGGGAAGTTCGATGATTAAGACGACTTAGGCAGTTCCCATTGATGTATTTGCGCTCGAGTCGGGCGACAGCATGCGACTATGATGATCTATGCCAAATGGTGATCACGATTGCTCAACCTCCGCCGCAAGAAACTTCCAACAAATATCAGCGAACAAAATAGACAACTCGATCTCAGATCAAATGTCTTATTCAGGCGCTGCGATATGCAACATACAACACCGCTAACCTCCGTTAACTCAGAGCATATCGCAGCTCTCTTAAGGGCATCGGAAGTTATGAGCTCAGAGGGACGAATAGCAGGTTGCCGATAACACAGGCAACTGAATAATGAAAGCATAGCCTCTATAAGACTACTATAATAGAATTGGGGTCCCAGAGATATATTTTAATTGGTCAAACAACTCTCACAACCAGCTTACCATTGGAAACATGAGGCGAGGTAGTCGGGATTTACTGATACAATCGCGCGATGGAGTCACGATTGAGACTCGGTTATCGGTGTAGACAAAACAGCTTCTTTCTCCCAGCAAGGCATCCAGAACATGTCACCATTAACCGTAGCATTTGAAACCAAGTCCATATAGTCTATTGATAATGTCTTTCGCTATATTTGTCTTCACTTCTATTATCATCATCGACGGTTATCGGCCGGGTCGGTCGATTGCAAATACAGTGTGCCACAGTGCCCATCGCACCCACTCCCATTTTGGGCAAAGCTTGGATTGCGTGCTTAACGGCGATGAGGGATGAAGAAGACGACGAGCAGCAGTCAGTCGATTCTCCTCTTTCACCTCATCATTCACTCTTCGCACGTCTTCGTGTAGAATGCGGGTCTTATTTGATCAAATCGGTTCATTCTATGCTAATATCGAAGTGCATACTTGCTATACTGATATCATCATCCGTCCAACCTCCATTCCCATTATCTACCATCAAAAAACAATCTGGGCAATTCGAATCCAAGGAGAGCTCTCAATACCCGCGGCGCTAATTACAACAAGGTCATATCTCATCAAATCGTGGCTATCACGGCCTTTCCTGTGTCAACTACTCCTTCAGCAGCCGCCCATAAGCCGAGTAGTAGTGACAACCTGGTACATGGCTTTTCCGTCCTGTCTTCTCGTCAAAGATATGACATCCCTTTTTAGCTACGTTGGGAGGAGTGTATACTGCAAAGTTGCAGGTTAGTTTCTGTGACAAGTGTCGTGGATTTAGAAGGATTGCCTACAGTGGAGGGATACAGCAAAGTCGCTACCCCTGTTGGATACACGATGCAGACCTAGTTCGTCTGCCATATATGCAACGGAGTTTTCTTTATATGTTCTTTCCCCAATGATATTCATTGGCTTATCTTGTTCATCCTCGTTCGGAAATGCGTATCGAGTCTCGGTGAGGGTGCCTTTCAGAATCTTCATCAGGCAGTGGGCGTTGCCGTGGTCGTGGATAGGGGACCCCTTTCCAGGAGACCATACAAGAACAAGCTATCAAGGAGTCAGTTACGGTTGGCAAGCATCAAAGTTGACTCTGGCGAGCTTACCAGATTACTCTTGCCGTTGCCTTCGTCAACGAGATTACGGGTATATCCCCTGCTGTGATCACCGAAAGCATAGGGCTTCCACATGTTGTCGGAACCGTCATATCCTTCCATCAGTTGTTGAAGGAAGTCAACATCAACATCATCAGAAGTCAGTCCCGATGATGGACCAAGGGCATCCTTGAGTCGCACCACGAGTTCGTCGAAGCGATTTTGCTGGCAGGGACCCACGTTAGGGATTGTGCTGTGGCTGACGCCAAGTGCAGAGGGTTTGGTGAAGATACCGATGGCCATGATTGCTATCCTGTCGATGATGCTTGGTTGTTTATGATGGTATCGATGTTCTACCTCTTGAATATATGGTATCTGAGAAGAGGACAACAAACACTCTGGGATAAGGGGCGGGGTCAACACTACATGGCCATCCCCTTCCTTATTCCTATCGGTCAGATCCGGTACTGACAAGCCGGCAGATAGTGTCACCGACATCTTGCTGTGGGTCGTAGATTGCAACCGACATCATATCTTGGGGCGGCACAGACAGGTTCAGTCGGCGAACGACACAGCAGCGCTGGTCCTGTGAACCGATTCAAAGGTTCTGGTTGGATGCAACAACGCTAACGAACCCCCAGGAATCCAACAATGTACCTGAGGTACCTTGTGGTATACGGGTCGATGGGTTAGATACTGCTTTGTCTGTATAACAAAGAGGCCACTTGTTACGAGTCTGAAGATGCGACAGAAGAAATCACAACTACGCGAGAGCGAAGGGTCCATTGGGGCTTCTCGACAAGCCAGTTTATGTGCAAACTAATACTTATTTTTTTTTCTCGGGGACTCAAATTCGCAATATTGCGACACCCGCTATCGCCGACTTGAGCCACAAGTGGGCCCATTTAACGTTAGTAACTTGGCAGCTTGGAGCTCTTTTGGGCGGGATTAGCGGTTCTCGGTGACTATGAACAAATCCATCATCGCCACGGCTGTTCCGGCTTCGTCAAGGTCTTAAAGAGCAAGAAAAATGGTCTTCCTTCTCAGCTTATTCCCATACTAAAATTTATTTTGTTCTAATAAAAACACTGAATCGCAATCTACATCTCACTGGGTTCTCAGATTTGTGCCATATTAGTGGCTCTAGCGATCTGCCCTCCACTCTGATTGGCCTGTGAGCCGGAAACTTTAGCTTTGCATCGTCACATCCAGCGATCAGCAGCTCACGTAACACCAGACACCCTTGAATCCTCAAGAGCCGGCAATATGTCTGACTGTACCACCTCGACTCCGAACGGCGCGGTATGTAGCGGCTCTACTCCTAAGCCTTGCGAGTCGACTCTGCCGTGTAAGGAGAATACAGGCTGGAGGAGACTTGTACGCAATTTCACACCATCGTAAGTCATGTATCCATTTTGACAAGGGTTGACCACTAACATCATCAACAGATGGTTCGCCGTTTGTATGGGTACGGGCATCGTTGCCATATTGCTTCATAACTTTCCTTACCAGGCAATATGGCTTCAGTATATCTCTTACATTTTCTTCGCGCTTAATGTTGTTCTGTTTATTGTCTTCCTTGGTATAAGTATTGCACGTTATGCGTTATACCCAGAGATTTGGTCGGCGATGCTTGCCCATGCTGGCCAGAGTTTGTTCTTAGGATGCATGCCCATGGCCTTTGCAAGTGAGTAACACATTCCTTAGGCTAAGTGAGTGCTGACAATTTGATAGCCATCATCAACATGATGGTGTTCTGCTTACAGCCATGGGGAGAATGGGTAATTTATCTAGCGTGGGCATTCTGGTGGGTTGATGTTTGGCTCTCCATTGCCACTTGCATCACGATGCCCTTCATTGTCATGCACCGCCATCGTCCTGGCCTCGAAAACATAACTGCTGCACTCCTGTTACCCATCGTTCCAGCAGTGGTTGCGGCTGCTACTGGAGGAATCGTCGCAGAGGCTCTTCCCAATCACCACCATGCGGTTACAACTCTGGTGGCCTCATATGTTCTCTGGGGCATCGGCGAGCTGTTCTCGGCCTGTGTTTTAGCTTTATACTTCCATCGGCTGACCATTCACTCACTTCCTCCGAAGGAGGTGATAACCTCGGCTTTTCTCCCAATAGGACCGCTTGGTCAGGGAGCTTTCGGCATTCAGCAACTTGGCAAAGTTGCTATGCAGGTGCTACCCAAGACCAATGCTTTCGGTGATGTTGCTGTTCGAGCTGGAGAGATACTCTATGTCCTTGGAGTGTTCCTCGCCCTCATCATGTACGGTTTTGCTCTGGTATGGTTGGCTTTCGCCCTCATCAGCATTGCTACAAAACCCCCGTCGTTCAGTATTGGTTTTTGGGGATTCACTTTCCCCCTCGGTGTATTGGCAACCTGCTCGAACTTATTGGCAGAAAACCTTGGTAGCGAATACTTCAAAGTTTCCACGGCGGTAAGGAACTGAACACGCTTTACTTATCAGTTACTAACATAACGATAGATGATAGCCCTCTCTGTGATATTGCTGTGGATTGTCGTTGCGACTCGGACCGCCAAGCTTGCTATCACAGGCGAAATGTTTCACGCACCTTGCTTGAAGGATCTTCGTGACAAGTCTCAAGCTGCAGGCTCAGACAGAAGAGTCTAGGTGACTTTAATCTGTCTTGCCTCTAACAGCTTGACCATGTACAATAAATTGAAAAGCAGTGGGTGCATTTCATACTACCAGACATAGACACCACAGTAATGCCCAATCCTCAAGGAGAATGAATTTACGGCTTTCTTCCCCGGAATTCCGGTACCATTACATATAGAACGAAATATTTATACCATATTGTTATTTTCATTCCCTTTTGACAATTCTCGAGTCCTTACCATTCTGCTCAGATCGTACAGTATAAGCTACTATCTAATCGCTGCCCCTCCATTGGTGATACGTGACGATATCACAAAGCTCCACTAAAATTCTCGATTCCAGAGGCGGGGCAACATTGCTTTTCCCCAGATGTCTCTTCAATTATTTGTGTGTGCTTGCTCTTCCCAAATTATTTCCATCGCAAATTCCAAGGGATAGTCGGGCAGTTGGCAGGTTATCACAATGGACTGGGCTAATTACTCGTCGCCTTCGCGGCTCGACTCCTTTGTCGATGGTGAGTCTTGTCGCTTTCCCATGGTCGCAAATCTTGCCGCTGACTCCTACAGATCTGGTTGATGTCTGGCATCTTCACCGAACTCCAATTCTCCTGGCTCTTTGTGTTATTCTTGTCGCGATTCGAACATACTTCCACATCAATGGTCAAAGGACGGAAATAGTTGCATTCAAGAAGGTTTACGAAGAGCCTGCCAAGCCCAAGGTTGTCGTCGAAGAAAAGACCCCCACCATCGAGCCAGTCGAAGAGAAAAAGAACGTCAGGTCCCAGGGTCCTCGAAGGATCAAAGGCGGAATAGCTAGGAAACCATCGAAGAATAAGGAAGAAGAGAAGGATCTCACCCGACCTGTCGCACCTCTGGTCTTTTTCTCCTCCATTACAACCAAGACTGCCAAGATTGCCGAGGCGTACATTGAGGATTTCTGTGGAAATTTGGATGAGTTATCCAAGCTATCCGGTCGCCAATTTCTCAAGCCTGAACTTCGAGACCTCACCGAGATTGATTTCGATGATTATTTCCTTGCGCCGTACAAGGGCCACGGTGACGCCGATCTGTTCTACCTATTCCTGATTCCGAGCTACAACATCGATACCATCAACGACACATTCCTTGAACACCTCCAAGAAACTCATCATGACTTCCGAGTAGATACCGCTCCTCTGTCAGGCATTTTGGGTTATTCAGTATTCGGCTTTGGCGACCGTGAAAACTGGCCCACAGAGGCAGACGGTTTCTGTTTTCAGGCTATGGAAGTCGATAAGTGGATGGCTAAGCTTACTGCTAGAAAGAGAGCGTACCCAGTTGGAATGGGTGATATGAAAAGTGATCACGAAGAACGCCTACAAGAATGGAATAAGGGTGTACAAGAGGTCATTGAGCATGTCGCACGTACTGGAAGCTTGGGCGAAGGAGTCCCCGGTAGCGGAGCAGCCGAGGAAAGCGATGTTGAAGATATCGCAGAGGACGAAGATGATGGCGAAGTTGTCTTTGATGACGAAGAACCCAAGAAGAAGTCAAAGAGTGCAAGAGATCTGGATGATGTTGAGGACCTGGGACGCATGATCAAAAAGGACGACGGTTCGACAGCTCAAAAAGCACCTCTCGCTGTTGATTTCACCACTTATGGCTCCTCTACAAAGAAAGCAGTCCCTCAAGGCCCCAAAGAAATGGTCGCAAAGGAATCACCAACATACAAAGCTCTCACTAAACAAGGTTATGCAATCGTGGGATCTCATTCCGGAGTCAAGACATGCCGGTGGACAAAGTCTGCTCTCCGCGGAAGAGGTTCATGTTATAAGTACTCTTTCTACGGAATCAAGAGCCACTTGTGCATGGAAACGACACCTTCACTGTCTTGCTCGAATAAATGCGTTTTCTGTTGGCGTCACGGCACAAATCCCGTTGGAACAACATGGCGTTGGGTTGTTGATCCTCCTGAATTGATTTTTGAAGGAGTCAAAAAGAACCATTATCAAAAGATCAAGATGTTGCGCGGTGTCCCTGGTGTGCGAGCGGAGAGATTCGCCGAAGCTATGCAGATCAAGCACTGCGCCTTGTCACTCGTTGGAGAGCCAATCTTTTACCCCTATATCAACGAATTCCTTGGTATGCTGCACGCCGAACGTATCTCTTCGTTCCTCGTGTGTAATGCTCAGCATCCTGACCAGTTGGCTGCTCTCAAGGTTGTGACTCAACTCTATGTATCAATTGATGCAGCTGATAAGGAGTCACTACGGAAGATTGATAGACCTCTCCATCGAGACTTCTGGGAGCGATTCAACCGATGTCTTGATATCCTTCGCGAGAAGCGCTTCCACCATCGTACTGTCTTCCGTTTGACACTCGTTAAGGGGTTCAACGTCGAGGAAGAGGCTGAGGGTTATGCAAGACTCGTGGAACAAGGTCTTCCCTGTTTTGTGGAGGTCAAAGGTGTCACATACTGTGGCACATCGACATCTTCCAATGCCGGGTTGAGCATGTCCAATGTCCCCTTTTACTGGGAAGTCTGCGACTTTGTTAAGGCGCTCGAGAAGAGGTTGAAGGAAAAGGGACTCAAGTACGGCATCGCTGCCGAGCACGCCCACAGCTGCTGTATCTTATTAGCTAGCGAGAGGTTCTATGTCGATGGCAAGTGGCACACTTTGATCGATTACAAGAAGTTCTTTGAGTTGCTCGAATCAAGGGGGCCTCCTGATGAAGGTGGCTGGACCCCCGAGGATTATATGGACGCAACTCCAACTCCAGAATGGGCAAACTGGGGTAACGGTGGCTTTAACCCTGAGGATGAAAGAGTAGATAGGAAGGGGCGGAAGATTGAGGCTTAATGGTCCATACCTTAAGTAGAAGAAAGAAAAAAAAGATAATTAAGCATTGCGTCTGCCACATCCCTTGCACTCACTTCTCTACCACAGGTCGATGCCCTGAGTGACATCCCATAACCGCATTTTAGTATATGATGTCTTTGATCTTTTAGCCATTCTACTCGTAATTCAGCAAACATAATACCTTAGCTACTTAGTCACCAGCCTCCAATGCCATGTTGTATATTACGTCACAGGCTTCAACAAGGCATGTATCGAACTTGTTCATCATGGATAGTCTTGGTGAATGTATCTTTGGGAATCCTGTGGCTTCCTTTCTCTGATAGCTGGCATCCTCATGAGGCATTGTGCTTCTGAAATACAGCCAGCAATTTTTGTTCATAAACCTATTCGTTTCAACGTACATTTGTTTACACAAAGCTCTATGGAAGCTGGAAGAGCGGAACTATGGTACATTGAAGGCCGTCAGGTCTCCATTAGACATTTCTTTGTGAAAGCCTGTTGTTCAGGCTTTTCAGGGTACAGATTGGGGGGAAGGGTGTTAAAATTCAAGAGCGTTTCCAACGTCTGGGTATATATGTGCCAAGAGCGGAGAGGAAACTCGGACAGATGACATCCCTCTTTAATCGAGACCAACGTTAGGAATGTCAGAGAGATTGATGCCTGCGGGGGCGGCGGGCGCTCGGATGTCGAGAGATGAGTCGTATGCGATCATCTCAGCCAAGATGTCTAATATGGGCTGCAGAGGTATTAGCGAAACAACTTAACTTCGAGGCTGATGCTCGCCATCATACCTTGGGAACAGTGCTGTCGTAAATTCGGATCAGGTCACCGGGGGCAGGGTAGACCTTGAGACCCTTGTAGAAGGCCAAAGCAGACTCAAGAGCCTTAGAAGCTGCAGAACAACAGTCAGCAAGTTACTAGTGATGTCTAGACCAGGGTATTTCCTACGATCTTGGCTGAGCATCTCTCCGGCCATGACCTGCTCGTTGAAGAAAGCTTCCCGCTCCTCAACACCAGTAGGGAACCCCTCCTCCTTGGCCTCCTCCACTCTGATGCGAATGCTCTGACGTTGTTGCTGGGTAGAAGCCTCTGCCTCCTCCTTTGCGACGCGGGCCTGCTTGCGCTCGTTCCTCCTCAAGTTTCGGCGGAACTCGGCCTGGTTTCGACGTTGATAGTCAAAGTAGATGGCGTAACCTGATCAGAGGGCATTTTCGTTAGCCATTGTGCACCGTAGCTTCGATGGTCTGTGACTGATTGACTGTATTGCATAACGCAATCTCATGAAGCAGAATGAATGGCGAGGTCTTACCGACAATGGCGGCGGCGGCGGTAGCAACGGATGCCGTTACGAGAGTGGTGGGCTGCACCATTTTGGAGATTGATGATGTAGGTGAGGAGGTTTATAGCTTGGATCGTTAAGCAAAAGACCGGATATATTCCAACCGAATCAATTGCAAGGAGTAAGTCCGGGGCTCGAGATGTTGCTTGGCGACGTCGGCGACCAAGAGACGGAAGATATTATGTCGTCAATGCTCGAGGTCGGGTTTATTCTCTGTTTGAGCGTCGGGAGCGGCAAGCTTTAGTCGTCGCGATAAACCAATTTTTTAGAACCGGAGCAGGCACATGATGTGGCGCTAAGCCTATTTAGGTCCGAGGTTTGAAGCTGGGCAGAAAGCTGGATCTTCAGAAACAATAGGTAATTGTGAGAGTCATCAAGTAAAAAGCGCTCCTTCTGATAGGTTCTCTCCTCTGTATAGAAGCACTCCTTTTCTCCAAATTTCATCATGAGAAATCTATCTGCTATAGAGTATTTTGGACAAGGTCTGTCTCATCGATGCTGTCAATGGAAACCCACGTAGTGGCTGAGGCTGGGCTTGTTCGGTACGTACCCCACCTCCTGATGCACTGGACTTCCATTCCGAAGGTAAGGTAGCTGCTTCACTGAATAGGCCTGACGATTACACGTACAGCTCATGGAATAGACCATATGTCTGCTGGCGCAAAAAGCCAGACAAGCATCTTAGACCTTGCTCAAGACACCACTCACATTATCCTGCTACTTTTCAATTCCAGCTTGATACCGTCTTTTTCCTTACCAAGCTCGAAGCTGTCGAGTCGCCATCGTACTTACAACACTTGCCCAAGATGGAGGATCGCAATAAGATATCCCTCCGCAGCGGCAAGAGAAAGAAGAGGCCAACTATCAGTGCTCCTCGCCAGATCTCAGGTCCGATTGCTCAAGATGATACAAACAGACCGCCTCCTCCAGGCGACCCGGGCCAAGCTCGTCCTCGCCCGCGACCTCCCCCGATGGCTGGTGGAAAGGTGAGTCTCCTTGAGAGCCTGTCTCCAGTGTCGCTATGCTCACATCGTCTAATAGACTTCGGATCTTGTGAAACGACGATACTCGACTCGATTTAATCAACCGCCCTCAGGTCCCAATGGCGCCGCCCCTCCAATGCCGCAGATGCCCTCGCTTAGCAATTACGAGCCTCCGGCTGCTGCCGCCATCAGAAAGCCTCCCTCGCGTGCGGGACCTGGAGTTGCTCCAGTTGTCGATATTAAGGGTCTGCGAGATCCGAAGCTGAAGCCAGACCGTTACGTCCAGGCTGCCTTAAGCGATGCAACCGAAGACCAAATTCGTGAATTCGAAGATTCGTTGCGGAAAGTCAAGACGCGTGTGGGAATGGATCTACAACAGAGCGTTATGCAAAACAGGACACAGTTTATCAAAATCAGCAAGGAAGCGGAAAAGCTAAAGAGCGAGATGAGGAATCTCAAGAACTTCATGTCAGAGCTCAAAGTCAACACGACAGCTATGAGAGCTGCCGCTGCCAAGAATGATGAGTCAATGCCGGGGGATCTCGTAAGCGCCCCTGGTATCAGCAGCAGAAGAGATAGGCGCACCTCTATTGCCGATAGAAGCGCCATGTGGAACTCACAAATGCAGGCTCTATTCAAGGGCGTGGAAGGATCGCAAAAGTTTCTCCCTAATGCGGCGGGACGTCATGTTGTCCAAGACGCAGGGCCTTGGATTGAGCTTGATAATGCTACATACAAGTCACGCCGAGCGATGCAGATCTTTCTGCTTAATGATCACCTCCTCATCGCATCGCGTAAGAAGCGAAAAGCAGATGCGCCGGGCTCAGACGCACGAGGGCCGATGATGAAGCTGGTGGCCGACCGTTGTTGGCCACTATTAGATGTTGAAGTGGTGGACATGTCAAGCACTGGAGAATCTTCGAGTAGTGGACGCAATAAGCTTGCAGATGCTATCATGGTCCGGGGTGTTGGTCAGGAATCTTTCATCTATCGGACGGAGAAACCCCAGGACCCGGAGAAGAAGCAACTACTCCTCAATGTGCGCAAGGCTATAGAAGAGCTTCGCAAGGGCCTTCGATCGGAGATGGAGGCTAACAACAAGGCACGTGAAACGATCAACTACTTCGCCTCTCGCGATCCAGGTCTTCTTCAAAAGACAGAGCTTCTAGCCACGCTGTCGGACATCAAGGATATGCTCATTGAAGTTGATGGCAAACAGCAGAACTTGCGCTGGGTTGAGAGCGAGATGGATGACCTCGACATTGACATTGCGATGCAACGATTCGAAGACGCTGTAGCTCGTGTCGAGAAGCTCAAGGCGATCGCTCGTGGGCTGAAGAACCATGCCATTGCTCAGGACTTCATTAACTTCAAGGTTGGCGAACGATGTGCTAAATTGGCGGACATGATTGTTCGTGAGCTCGAACTGACGCACGATAACAATACAAAGACAAGGCGGAATGTCAGCTGGTTGACGAGACTTGGATTTGAAGATAGCGCCCGAGAATCGTACCTGGCGGCGAGAAGTGGCACTATACATAAACGAACCAGGTGAGCAATGTTGTGGATTATATGAGACGGCAAGCTAACGTGTTATCAGACAATGCATTTTTCAGGGAGATTTGCATTTATACATCTGGGAGCTCTCGTTTGTGTACTTTATGGTTATCCATAACACGGTGCAGTGTTTCCAATCTTGCTTTCCACCGCCCATGATGAGTGTCTGTGTCAAATGGGCCAAGGAAGAAGTAGATGCGTTCAACGTCATCCTGGCACGCCAACTTAGTAGTACGGAGCCTGGGGGACAGGTATGGACTCAGTGCTTGGAGAGGGCGAAGGAGCATTCTAAGCTGTTATCGGAAGTCGGCCTTGACTTTGAGAACTTGGTCGGAAAAAACTTGTTGAACTATGAGCGTGTGGAAAAGGAGGCTTCTGTCGGACTGGGGTTGTCATGAACAGGAGGTTTAAGGTATTGGTTGAGGTGGATGGATTGGTTGGCGTCAGTAACCCTTTGGCTACCTTTGTCAGCATCACATATTACTCGTATTGCAATACCAAGGCTGGAATTGGAGTGCCATTGTAGCAATTATCGAAGAAACGAAGCTGGTTATGATCAGATGAGGCCCAAGTGATGTTGATGTAGCTGTTATTGGAGAGAGAAGTCAAGCCACACCCGTCGTCAGACAAGCTTTGGGCTGCAGTCAAGGTACCTTGACTTTATGACCACCGTCATTCAGTGTTGAAGCGCCGCATTCTGAAATGGAAATCCAAATAATCATAAGATCGCGATGACCTCTTTATATTCGATCGTCCTATAGATTTCTCTGTTGAAGTCCCGGTATAGAGATACGTTACGCCACATGAGGCGTTACCTATGGTATGCAAAGCCAAGGCTGGCAGTGGAAGGGGCAAACACTGGCACTGCGCTGGCGGTGCCCCAGCTTGGCGTGCTAGCCCAGTGCTAGGCTGTCCGCCGCCTGGACCTGGGCTGGGCTGGTTGGCAACCACCAACATCATCCATCCCTCCCTCCTCCTTTCGCTCCCCATCATCATCCATCACCTAACAACACCCACCAAAAATTCTTTCACTAACGAGCTTCCCGCGTCCTCGTCATCCTGCGCCTTTTTCCGCATCCTCCTTTTTTTACGGCGATAGAACGATTTAGCGACAGGAACTGCTGCTGCTAGTATCGGCAGCTGCTGATTATCTCATCTCCCTTGTTTCCCTTTTCTCCTCCCCTGACGACCGCCGCCTTTGTGCCTCGTGTGGCGTGCCCCACCCGACTTCTCGCGATTCAGACCGCATCAACGTCATTTCAACCTGACTCCCGTTAATCAAGACATCAATAACCGATTCGACACCGCTGAGCCATGGATACCAATATGGAGGATGTTGGGCGAGCGCCCGCTGAAGCTTCGCCTGTGCTCAACTTCGAGCCTACTACGATCCCCACCCTCGACGGTTGGATCGAGAGCTTGATGTCTTGCAAGCAGCTGGCCGAAGCTGACGTTCAGAGACTGTGCGATAAGGTGAGGAGGCTGTCAACTCAGCGGGATGCAGAGCCTGGTCTGATGCATGGTGCATTTGATGATCAAGTCGCGATCAGAATGAGCGTGCATCATACTCGACTAGCTCGGCTTCTCGCGTGATGCTACCAAATGCTAATATGCCATGTAGGCACGAGAAGTTCTACAGGAGGAGTCGAACGTGCAGCCAGTGGTACGTTTATGACATGCGCCGGCAAGCTAAGTGCTTGAGCTGATACTATCTCGCCAGAAATGTCCCGTTACCGTCTGTGGTGATATCCACGGTCAATTCCACGACTTGATGGAGCTCTTCAAGATTGGCGGTCCTAACCCCGATACCAACTACCTATTCATGGGTATGCTTCAATCATCTTTCAGCCTCACGAAGTCGATACTTACTTTCGATAGGTGACTACGTTGACCGAGGCTACTACTCTGTTGAGACCGTCACCCTCCTTGTCGCCCTCAAGATCCGATACCCTCAACGAATCACAATCCTCCGAGGAAACCACGAGTCCCGTCAGATCACTCAGGTCTACGGCTTCTACGACGAATGCCTCCGTAAATATGGAAACGCTAATGTCTGGAAGTATTTTACCGACCTCTTTGACTACCTCCCCCTCACTGCCCTGATCGACAACCAAATCTTCTGTCTTCATGGCGGCCTCTCCCCAAGCATTGATACTCTGGATAACATCCGAGCTCTTGATCGTATTCAAGAGGTTCCTCACGAGGGTCCCATGTGTGATCTTCTCTGGTCAGACCCTGACGACCGATGCGGCTGGGGAATCTCTCCTCGAGGTGCGGGGTACACATTCGGACAGGACATTTCAGAAGCTTTCAACCACAACAATGGCTTGACTTTGATTGCTCGCGCCCATCAGCTTGTTATGGAGGGTTACAACTGGTCTCAAGACCGAAATGTTGTCACCATTTTCTCAGGTACGCTCAGCACGCGAGACGCCACGCTTCTGTACAGTATTAACATCGCTACAGCACCCAACTACTGCTACCGATGCGGTAACCAAGCTGCTATCATGGAGATTGATGAGCACCTGAAGTACACCTTGTGAGTCGATCCACTCTCAGCATGAAAATACACGAACTGACCACAACCAGCTTGCAATTTGATCCATGCCCCAGAGCTGGCGAGCCCATGGTCTCAAGGCGTAAGTGTCACCCACAAGCAGTTACAAGGACTCATCTAACACCATGACCAGGGACTCCCGACTACTTCCTCTAATCTCGTCACGTATACCCACGTTTTACCAAGCTCGAGTCAAATGTCGAAGTGCCATGCCTGGTGCAACCACGCCAGCCTTAAGTCCTTTGCAGCTCGACCGTGTACGATTCCACGACGAATTCCTCGAACGAAAACAGAACTTCATGGAGCATGGGTTGTATGGATATCACACCTTTGCCAATGGAGAGCTTCCGAATGTTGCAAAGTGACCGTAACTTTGGAGGTACGTGCAGGGAAGGGTTGGTAGACTTGATTGCGGCGCCCACCTCATGGCTGCTTAGATACGCATATTTGAGTTACGCGCTGTAAGAGAAAGAAACACGCATGCATGATCAACACCTGTCTGTCTCTTATCATGATATGAGAAGTGAAGCGATTAAAGAGCCGATTTCCTCACATCATTGGTGAACAATACTCCCCTCTCGGGGTCTCGCACGAACAAAGTGATGGTAGCAGATGACAGCTATCACTTGGATGCTTTGTATTGATATGTTGAGTTGATACAGTATTGGTCCAACTAAGTTTTTCCACAAGCTGAATTGTTTCGACTACATTAATACGTCTAGACTAATCTTTCACAAAGTTGACTGAGTATTGCGTGACACTTCAGCCCAGGATCAGTCACAAAGTTCAAAGATAGATTGAACTTTACAATCTCTTGTGGCGCATAGACCACTCCCCTCTCTATAATGTCTTGTGCAGAACAGGTTGTATTGAGGACGAAAACGGTCACACAGAATCCATATCCATTCTTGGTACGCCCACAATTGGCTATGTATTACAGATAGTACAGTCGTGTAACACGATATTTGACATCAAACGGTCTCTTCCTTGAGCTCCTCCTTTAGACCTGCCTCCCAGTTTTGCTGCTGCTGTTGGCGCTGCTCCGCTGTTCGTGGTCGCTCGTCATCGCCAAAGACTTCCTCTTCAGTATTAACACGGTACATACGCTCTTGGGTCTTTGTATTGCGACCAGAGTAATCGCCAGGGGCATGGCTACCGTCGGGGATGTGGAAGCGTCGATCGAATCGCGAGAGAGCGTAGGAGAAGACGACGATAATCTCGATGACGTAGTTGAAGCAGTAGTAACATGCTTTGCTATGATACCAAGCTGGATCGTTCGCGGGCCGCACCTTGAAGGATACGCCAGTCCTGAAAGCAGCACCGAGAGAAAGCAGTGTAGTTGTGAAGATAAGAAGCTGGATTTTTGTCCGCATGCGGCCTTGTCCAAATTTGTCCATTGGTGCTCTTCGGGGGATGATAAAGCACGCGCCGACAATAGGTAGTGGAAGAAAAGCGAGAATGGCGAGAAACGTGCTGCCGGTGAGTTGAACGTCGCGAAGTTGCTGTTTCGTATGTGGGTTCAGGGTGTAGAAGTTATACACCACAGCTGTAATTAGCATCACAAGACTTGCAAGGATGCAAAAGTACAAGAACTTGAACGCCAGCGAAGCAGGTCTGCTCCAACCAATTTGTGGATGATACGCCCTCAAGATGCGCTGGGCGAAGATCAGATTCACAACGAACAGGAGCACAACGCCTGCGTTTGCAAACACCTGGGCAGCGATAGCAAGGCTGGTGTCATGCTGGTTCGAAGCCCATGCGATTCTCAGCACGTTCGCGGTGATGCGGGCCATGCAAAAGCCGAAAAGCAAACCGCTGAGGACGAATTTGTGGGATCGCTTTTTGTTCAGCTGAAAGATAGTCATGTTGAGGATGGCACCGCCGACGAAGAAGGCCAAAATAACAGCACAGATGGGATCGTCGACGCTGGGCGTAGGTCTGCCGCCAAGGCCAGCTGTCTTGGGGAGATAGGGAGGCCCCTGGGGAGGTGTTTCGCCTGACATCTGGTTGAAGAAATGCTGTGTTTATGTCGATGGCTTATACATAAGACCAACAGGTGTTGAAAATGAGTCGAAGGTATGCCTGTTATTAAAACAAAGCTCAAAATGATGAATGTGAGGGCACCCTGATCAAGTTGAAAACAAATCATCCTACAAACAGGAGGATGTCGTCTATATACATACCCCTTTGGGAATGCTCATTCTTCAGCAACACCAAACCAAACACTCGGTATCGGCCATCGGCACCCCGAATCAGCAGATAGAGCGGCAGATCTCAGTTGCCCCGTTTCCTCTTTGGGCAATGTTTAAGACGGCATGTCGGAGGTTGACTTGAGCGCGAAAGGAGCGAAAAGGATATGATTGGTGAACTTAGACTTAAGGCTGAATCTAAGAAATATTTCACACTAGAGCGAGGGTGGGTTTTGGATATCCTGATTGGTGAGGCTTTGGAGGTGAGCTCGAGGCCCTTTTGTCATTGATCGGGGTTTGTGATATTAACACCGTCCGTCAAAGGATTGTGCATGTCTAGAACTGGAGATCTGCAATAGTCTTTCAGAGCTCCAGAAGCTTTGCATGTTCATGTTCATCTAGTCCCAGCATCGGTTTGTAAGTAATGTGAATGAATCTCAACCTTATCTGATGGCAATAGGGTTTCATCGTCGGAAGCCAAACGCGCCAAGCTTTTCTATGATACCCAAGCCCCTGCTTCAGCCCTATCGCCCCCATCATCGGGTTCAGCTTCCAGCTGGAGGGCCAGCGAGATCAACTGTTGTTGGTAAAGGGATCTCGCAGTAATAAGTCTAGTACCTTAGCTATCGATAGTATACAATCAGAATGATATCTCACGCCATTCTATTTAACTCGACTGCTAACTTAGGTGCCGTACAGTAGCTAGGGAACTAAATGGGCTTCTATCGCATTCAGGTCTTTCCCCCTTCAGCATTGGATTATATGGCTACAACTCGCCTGCGCTTCCACCTCTCATCTCTTACATCTTTGCCTTTGACTCCCGCCGCTCTTTTAACTTTTTCCCCAAGTGGTAGCTTCTAGCCTCCAGGCTGTCAGGAGGTGGCGCTCAAGGCCGTTGACATTTTCACCATTTTCCTGCCACTGAGAGGCACCTGCCAGTAACTTCAAACGTTCCTACACACTGCTTCTCTGATTCAGAGGTTGTTGGGCACTGCCGCATCCTTACTCCTCTCTTCTCCACCCTGTGCTTCCATTTGTTGCTTATCCTTTCATCTTGCATCTTCCTTCCACCATCGTCATCTTTCATCGCGCTACGGCTTCCTTCAGTCAAACAGAATGCCCTACGTCCCAGACACCATCTTGAACCTTTATGAAAAGGTCCAGGACCTCCTCGATAGGTCAAAGAGATCATGGCTTGCAGCGTGCGAGGCATGGAATGAGGAGCCGCCTTCCGGGATTGCGACACCTGCGACTACTACGGAGGTACTGGTACGCAAGAAAGGGACCACAAGGGGGAAAAAGAAGGAGCCCAAGATAAACAGCTCGTGCCATCAGCTTGGGCCGTTGACCAGTGTTTTTATCAAACCTCCTGCGGTGGCTGTGATGAGAGCTCAAAGTGTCACAGGGGTGACCAGCGATGGCTCTCGGTTGATTATCTGGGCCGACGCTTCGAAGAAAAAGACCTCTACAGGCTTTGCAGTGGCATTTCTAACTGGCTCTTACTGGGTGCGCGTCTCCGAAAAGGGTAACGCCACTCCTCTAGAAGTTGCAGAACTTGAGGCTGTTTGTCTTGCGCTGGATTATGCGGTGCAAGTCACCAAAATGCAGGAGGAAAACATCGATCCTTTACGATCTGTCGAAGTTTTCACCGACAGTCAGTCTGCCTTGCGTCTCCTAAGGACGAATAGACCCATGGTTACCACTGGACCTCAGGGAAATGCACAGGGCGACAATCCTTACACGAAAAACGGGATGAGAAAAAGAACAACAGAGAAAGTCTCCGCCATGATAGATGAGCTTTCAAAAGCTGGAGTCATGGTCGAATTGCACTGGGTTCCGCGAGGCAGAGTCATGGGCAATGTCATTGCTGATAAAGGGGCAGCGACAGCACGAACGGGATGGACATCTTCTCAAAGCACCGACGTTCTCGTCGAGTTTCTGCCTGTAGATGAACAGCAACTCGACAGCGAACGCGGTATGATTCTGTAAGTTATTTCTCCTTTCCTGCAGGTGTTTTGCTCTTGGATATCCATGGCTCTAATGTGCCTTGTGATACAACGCAAAAAAGAAGTTCTAACGGAGTATGCGAGTAGACCTCTCAAGCGAACGCCCATTCCGCGTACACGGTTGGGATACCACGTTTCTGAAATCCTCATCTCAAACAAGGCCAGCACCACTGGCAAACAGGAGCCAGAACGGGCATCTGATGTGCAACAAACCGAACAACTAAATCATGATAATTAACCTCTGAGCTGGCAAAACAGTTTGATCGAGGTGCACTTGTGCGTAATCAACTCACGGTACATGATCTTCCAAGAGTCTAATCATATTCCAGGTTTATCTTGTGCTCAGTTTTGGAGCCCAGCAACGTTCATGGCCTTGGCGGATTTCCACCATCCCGCGTCAAAGTCTTGATGCATCCGGCTTGTATGCAGGATAGCTACATGGTATGGTCAGCAAATCCTGTCAGCGAGAACTAATACTTACTCGGTGTAGCCGTGTTCATCCGGCGTGTAGAATAGCGAACGATCATACATCGTCAGCGGCCAGCCATTCTGAATTCGGGCTGGTAGATCGGGGTTTGCTTTTGCTAGTTTAGTACATCATATTGCGAAATTTTGATCACATAACTTACGAATAAAGAATCGTCCAAAAGCTACAAGGTCATCGGTCTGAGCTGCATGCATAACTGCAGTGTCAGGTGTATAACCGCCTGCAACAATGAACTGAATCTCTGAACTGCCAACGATTCTTCGAATGGGGGCGAGATTTTCGTTCTCTTCCGAGATTTTGTCGGGGGAATCAGTTCCCCCTGCGATCCTGGGTTCAACTGCATGAATGAATGCCAGAGATGGCTGGGCCTTTATAATGGCTTCAGCCCAGGGGGCGAAGACAGCCAGAGGCTCGGTCTCACGCATGCCTTGGAATCTCGAAAAAGGGCTCATGCGAATTCCAACGCGATTAGGGCCGATGGCCTCGCAGACAGCGTTGAGGACTTTCAATGGAAAGCGGAAACGGTTTTCGAGTGTACCTCCATACGAATCCGTGCGGTTATTACTGTTGGTTTGCAGCTATAACCGTTTTAGTGGCGGTTTTTGGGAGAGGGCACTGAACTCACGAATTGGTCAATAAGCTATAGGGAAAGTTAGCTGCGCGAACATCGTTTTGTAGCTTTCGAGACTCACATAGCCATTTGCTCCATGGATTTCAACTCCGTCAAAGCCTGCCTCGATGGCGTTGAGAGCAGCTTGTCGGTAATGCCCCACGAATCTATCAATATCAGATTCAGCCATCACTGTGAACTTAGCGGGCGGCTCAGCCGACCCAGTACCCTTCGCATCGAAGGGTACAGAACCGGCGCTCCAGACATGAGGGACAATCTTCGGGTTCGCAACTCGGCTACAGGCCACAGTCAGTATCCAGTCTCGATATAGACATACTGCACATTGATCCGGTTACCCCAGGGCCCAGAGCTGACAGAATATGAAGCCTCCTTTGGCATGTACAGCATCCGTTATTGTCTTCCATGCTGCTATCTGCTCTTGAGAGTAAAGACCCGGTACACGCGACATTCCGCCGGCCTCATGAGCGATGAAGGTGCCTTCAGAGATGAGTAGACCGCCAGAAGATGCCCTTTGAGCATAGTATTCTGCAGCATAGGGCGCCGGGACTGCTGTGGTCTCATCTGCCCGTCGTCGGGTCAAAGGAGCAAGCACCACTCGGTGCTGAAGCTCGACTTTTCCCACTTTGACGGGAGTGAAAAGCTTTGTCGTTTCCTTGAGCGTCATGATGTATGCCTGATAGTGTTGAGTGGTTATTTTGGACTGAACATCTGGGAGTAGTGAATTGCGTATTAATAATGCATGCAAACTAGTCCCGCATATGCCTCGGCCCATACTACCAATTCGGCAGTGGTAAACGGCGTAGCTTGGGTTGACTTTCGTCTATATGATATCTACGCAGTGTTGGGTACTTATGTTCCTGTGCAAATCCATTCTAATTCTTTGCTGAGAAGGCTTGTATATTGACCCGATGTAAGTGTCAAGTGCTTGACCGAGTGGCAGCTGACATGCAAGATGCTGATATGCGTAAAAGATTGTTTTAGGGTAGCTATTTTGCAGGATAAAACAAATAACAAGCTACCTAACCTGCATCGATGCTTTGAACCCTATTTTTTCATCACCTGGGCCAGGAATACGATGTAGGTCCTCTTGAGAAATTGTAGGGAAGATAATGCTATCTGCAATCTGCTCAGGTAGTTAATCACTGACAATGGACGCCGACTCCAACAATGATGTCTTGCAGCCTACGACGCGATTGGCTCGTCAAACACACGTTAACAGTTAATCTCCATGTCCAAGCACTTGACCAATCCGATCCAATTGAAGAGAAATCGTGAGGACGGGAAAGCACTGACCCGACATCAAGTATATTAATCCAAGTGGTTTCGCCAAAGACGAATATTTTCGATCACGCCGTGTCTCACATTCATCCTGTTACTTTACTCCGTTCTCTGTGCCGATAGCAGTTTGAACTTTGTTGATCGACACACTACCAAGCAGCTCACTTCGCTTGACCAGTAGTGGCTTTTAAACAGCGATAGCGCATCCTGGTTTCGACAAATACTGCCCCAAAGAGCAGCGGAAAACAGGGTCACATCGTGGCATGACAAAGCGGTTCGTGATGTTCCTTGTCCAGACGAAACGCGCTTCCAGCGAGAGCAGGGATTGGACAAGGGCTGGAAATTAATCTGCAGGAACCCGAGCTTGTTATGTACATGTACCGATATTTTTATGTATGAAGTTATTCATTGATACTTGCTAAGAGATAGCTTGTGAAACGTCGACAATGGGTAAAGTTGGGACTGTGAGGTATTCAAGGGTCAGGGACTTATGATGATGCGCTTCTGGGGGCAAGAATTCTGTCACATTTCCCGAGCATCAATCTCAAAGGCATTGTGCTGTATGTTTCAATATCCATCATGATACAAAACACCCACTTTATGCATATCGGCATTACCCATCGCAATTACTGGAAAATCCCCTAATACAATCCATGACATATGGCAGGGGCTCCACTAGAGCACGCAAGAGGCACAAGAAGGTCATAATGCTACGCTGTGCGGCGATGCGACGTTGACAAGAGCTACTGGGCGAGCTACACAAGGTACTAGAAAGGGAAGCACTCGTCCGTAAAATACCGCAAATGCAAATATGTGTATGAGATATATTGCTGACGTGAACAGTTGGCCAGAGTTGTGACAGAGCAGATCTTCAAAATGTAATCTCGAAAAAAAGTAAACATTATTTAGTTAGCTGGGGCACGTCTCAGCCAGTCGCTCACGAACTGACAGTTCACATTTGACGGCCAAGATTGGGGTGGCTGCACGGCAGAACGGTGAGAGGGTTGCATCCGATGCGTTTCTTTTCTCTTGAACCATTTTTGGACAAACATTTCCGTTTGTGGCTGCGTATACTTACCAGCAATCGCCGAGACTTGCGCGTTTTCTCTCACAAGCTTTTTGTTTTCCACTTTGCGCGCAACGCTGGGTGCATTCTGCGTTCATCATGTGTGTGATAATAAACAGATGGAGAGCGGCGGTAGAAAGCGAAATCACGGCATCTCAGAAAGCAAGTAACAAAAAACTTGTTTTTGCTGTTGTGCATGGTCGCGCAACAGAGAGTCATTAACGCAAGGAGGTCGATTGACTCGATGTCGAGCGTGGAGGCTAACGTTGTGTCGATGAGATGCGACTGGGCTAGAAGTTTCATAAAATTCTGAGTCTGACTAGTGCACATGGAGTCGAACGCAATTGGGAATAGGGAAGGCAAAGTTGGGTCAAGATCTGATGTGAGGGGGAGGGAATGACGATGACTTGCAGACGAGATGCTGTCGTTGGAGGCGACTAACTTTTGGAGGAGTCCCTCCTTGCAGATTGCATTGACCGCAACAATCTGTGTGAGCGTTGTGCTCTGTGTCTGTGACTGTGTTTGTGTCTTAGCAACAGAAGCATTGTTGAACATATCATCAACAAAAGATTCAATGCAAAGTCTCGCTAACAAAGTTATGGAGACCCAGCAACGTGGTGCTGATGCTAGGTTTATGGGGTCATGTAGCGATAAATAGCGGCCCGGAAAGGCCATAGAAGGCGCTGTTTAAGTGGTGGACGGCTAGACTGGCGCTAATGACCCTGCTCGGCTTCCGTTGGATCCCTGTTCCCCAAGATTAAACAACTGCAGGCTAGCTGAGACGAGAAGGTATCTGAATCATACAATCTTGGAGCAAAAATACATCTGAGACTTGGCCGTTATCCCAGCTCGCCCTGGTCTATTCCTCTTTGGGCCTAGAACAACCAGACTCACCCTGGCTATCGCCATTTCCCTCCAGTCAGTTTTGTTTGGCCAGGAGCATGGGGTCCAAACACCAGGCGCCGGCACGACTTTCGCTCACTCTGATCATCCTCAGGTCCTTCATGTTTCTCTAAATCCCTGCTTCCTTCTCTGCCTCTCTCTCTTCTCTCTCTCCCACTGCGCTGCGCACCCGTGTCTGTCATCCTTCTCTCACCGGACCCCCAGGCGGTTCGCACTGCCTTAACGCCCCCTAATATCCCAGCCAGGGTCAATCTTCAACCACCATCCGTCGCGTCCGCTGCCGATTCTGAAGTCGCTGGGATCTCTTCGCTCGAGTCGAATTTCTTCTTCTCTTTCTTC